>PVJC01023003.1:0-26777 GCA_004026665.1 Murina feae
CACCAGCAGTGCACGAGTGTTCCTTTTTCTCCGCATCCTCTCCAGCACTTGTCGTTTGTTGATTTGTTGATGATAGCCATTCTTACAGGTGTGAGATGGTACCTCATTGTTGTCTTGATTTGCATCTCTCGGATGATTAGTGACTTTGAGCATGTTTTCATATGTCTCTTGGCTTTCTGAATGTCCTCTTTTGAAAAGTATCTATTTAGGTCCTTTGCCCATTTTTTGATTGGATTGTTTGTCTTCTTTTTGTTAACTTGTATGAGTTCCCTATAAATGTTGGATATTAAACCTTTATCGGTGATAACGTTGGCAAATATGTTCTCCCATGTAGTGGATTTTCTTGTTGTTTTGCTGATGGTTTCTTTTGCTGTGCAGAAGCTTTTTATTTTGATGTAGTCCCATTTGTTTATTTTCTCTTTAGTTTCCAATGCCCTAGGGGCTGTATCGGCGAAGAAACCGCTTTGGCATATGTCTGAGATTTTGTTGCCTTTGTATTCCTTTAGTATTTTTATGGTTTCCCGTTTTACGTTTAAGTCCTTTATCCATTTCGAGTTTATTTTTGTGTATGGTGTAAGTTGGTGGTCTAGTTTCATTTTTTTTTGCATATATCTGTCCAATGGGAAACTGGGTAGATTCTGAAGGCAGAGCTGATGATAAGCAGAGAGACACCCCAGGTTTCTGGACCGTGCTCTGGAAGTCAGAGCCCCAGTTTCTGAGTCCAGGCAGGTTGGGGGCCCACCGGGAGGGATCGGATGTGGCGGTGCTGAGTGTGAGGTGCCCATGAGGACCCCATGGGGGGCACCGGGAGATAGGTGTCTCGGGGGCGTGCAGCTTGGGGGCCAGGCCTTCCCGGGGATGGACATTTGGGAATCATCAGGATGGAGTCGGTTGAGGTGCTGAGTTTACAGGAGTGACCCCAAGTGTATCTGGGAAGAGGAGAAGCTGCCGCCCGGGCACCACTCAGGCTGTGCGGGGTGGGACCAGCTGGCAGGGACCTCAGGAACCACAGGATTTCTCTAGGAGACCTGGTCGTCCAAGGGCATGGCTTGAAGCCTGGAGCCTCGCCTGTTTGCTGAAGTCTGTGGGCCAGGGGTCAGGTAGGGCCTCCACAGCCTTGGGCGCCTGGGAGGAGGTGGCCTTTCTCTCCGAACGCTGAGTTAGTGAGCAGCGTGGGGCAGGCGTGGGGTGGGACTCTGAAGCAGCAGCTGTACTTGTTGAGCACCAACCGTATGCCCCACACTGAATGTATATTCCTGCCGACGATGCAACTGGCCCCATGACTGGTGGGAGATGCAGTGACATTGAGGGAGTATACGGTTTGCATGGGGTGGATGGTTGGTGTGGGGAGGAGAGCCAGCTGACTTTGCACCCTCTGCCGATTGTATACCTCCCACCGGCTGTATACTCCACCCTTACTGTATACCCCACACTGATTAAACGCCCCTGCAGCAGCTGTCTACCTCCACGTCAGCTGTGTGACTCCACACTGACTGTAAATGCCGCTCTGACTGTGCCCCATGCAAGTATCCCCGTCCCCACATTGGTCGTACACCCCTACCCCGGCAGTACAGTACATCCATTTCCACTGTCAACCCCAGGCATCCCAGGCCTGGTCTTTGACTAGTTTTGGTTTTTTGCTTTAGTCCCATTTCACAGTTTAGAAAACTGAGGCCCAGGGAAGGCAAGGCGCTGCCCTAGGTGTTGTCTGGCTCAGTGGGGGGAAAGGAATATTTGAATCCAGGGCCCCCCAGTAGGATGCTGACTCCACAAGACACACGGAACCTGCTGTCCAGCCCAGAACCTGCTCCCCGGGGGCTCAGTCAAGCCCTGTTCTACAAAACAGTGGCTCCTGGATTCACAATTGTGAAAGTGTGCAGGGCTGGTCACTCAAGTGTGCAGCTTTGGGGGCCATACAGGGACCGTCTGGGGGCGATGCCAGGCAGGGACGTGGCATGGGGGCTGCCGGCCCCAATCCGCCAGTTTCCAAGAAATTGGCCGTGTGGATTTTCATATGGACTCTCCCAATGTTTAACTGTTGCCGTTCAATGTTTTTACATGCAGCTGGAAATAAAATTCATCCACTTGGTCTGAGAATTTTCAGCTCAAATACTCTACTATTGGGCTTGGGCGTCTGGGGCCAGCCATCGGCGGTTTTGCGGCGGGCGCTCCGCTAGAAATCGCCCTCCTTGTGCCTCAGTTTCCATATCTAGAGAATGGGGTCATATTAGGTGCCCTTTTGGGGTTGAGAGGTGTGAGGCGCTGTGGCCTGGGGAAGGGGTGGGGTGAGGGCGGGGCGGGGAGGGCTAAATCCGGCGGCGGGTGAGCGGCGGGAGCAGCTGCTGCCCGCCCGGCCCGGCCCCGCCCGCCCTCCCCGGGTCAGTCCCCTGGCGGCCGCTCCGCCGGGGCCGGTCCGACTGGTTTGGGCCGCCCCGCCCGGCTCCGTGCTGGGAGGAGCCGCCGCCGGTCGCTCCGACCGCCCCTCCCTCGGGACACCCAAGGGGCCAGACCCCAGGGCCGCGGGGGCGCCGCCGGGATGGGGGGCGACCGGCAGCATTATTACGGGAAGCACGGTAGGCAGCCCGACCTGCGCGGGCCGGGCCGCTGGGGGGCGGAGGGAACGCGGGGCGCCGCCCGGGGCGCCCCCTTTGCCCCCGATCACCTGCTGCACCCCTCGCCCCAGGGGTCCCGGGGAGCCTCTCAGCGCCCCCTCCACATCCCCAAACCTGGAGAGCCCGTCCTTGAAACCCGCTCCCCAGTTCTCCGGTGGGGTTCCCCCGGGGACCCTCCCCTCCCCACCTGGCGCCCCGGTGGCCCCCGTCCCAGCCCGCTCCCCAGGGGTGGCCTCGGGCCGGCAGATCCGATCACCGGCTCTCCCCGCGCCGGCTGCCCTGCCGGGGGCTCGGGCGCGTCCTGACCCCGAGGCTGGGCGAGGCAGGTCTGCGGGGTCTCTGACGTTTCTTCCTGGGACCCAAGATCCGCCGGGAGCGTGTGAGGGCGGGCGGGCTCCCCGCGCCTCTGGGCGCACCCGGCTCACCTCGCTGATTTGCAGGAACTCCGCAGAAGTACGACCCCACCTTCAAAGGACCCATTTACAACCGGTAAGGGCTCCGGGTTCCTGTGGGGGGCAGGCGGGGGTCCGCTAATACTGTCCCACCCTGTTCCTTCACACTCCCCCGTCTGTTCTCCAACAAGCTGGCGATAAATATTTTGCAACTGGATGGTCCAAGGATTGATTTCCTTAATATAAAGAGTCCTTACAAACGAACTTTAAAAAAAAAAAAAAATCAGGCAAAAGACTGGAACAAGAAATACTGTAGACGATGAAGTTATGGAAACATGTTTCAAACTCAGTGGAAAGTAAAGGAGTATAATTAAAAAAAACAATAACCCAATCGGATTGCCTGTTGCAGGTTAGCAAAGAGTAAGTAGGTCAACAAACATGTTCTGCATTGAGAGTAATTGTTGCAGTTTTCTCAAGGGAATATGGAAATGTGAACATTTTAAGTGTGCATGTTTTTGCCCCAAAGATTAAAGTTTTAGGAAAAAAAGTTATAATAAACCTTGCACACATGGACAAAAATGTATGAAACAGCTGTCTTTTAGAAAATGGCAAAAATCTAACCATCTGAATGTCCATCCTTTGCAACTAGTTAGCTAAGTTCCAGTGGGTCCTTAGGTTAATATTACACAGCTGTTAAAATGTATGAGTCCCGCCTTGGTTAGTGTGTTCAGTGGTTAGAGCACCAGCCTTTGCACGGTAAGGCTCGGTTTCACATCATTATTTCTCTCTCTCTCTGACTCTGTCTCCTCCTTCCCTCCCTTCCACTCTCTCTCAGTGGACACCCACACCTTCTCTACCCTCTCCCACTCCTCATCTGGTCATTCCTTTAGGTTTCCATCTGAAAATCACTTTTTCTGAGGGCTTCGGAACTGTCTTGGAAAATCTGAGCAAACGCAATCACCAAAAACATTGTAGTTGTTCATTACTTTTTCCCTTTATCAATCTGATCTCATGATCTAAATAGCTGGGTTTTTAGTATTTGCCTGATGGTGTTTTAGACAGCAGAGTGCCTGTCTACTAATTATGACATCATCGCTGTTTTTCCATGTCTCCATTTATGTTTTTATATTCCAGCAACCACCCTGTGACTCCTAAGCAAACAGGAATCTATTCAAAAAAGTAGATGCAAGAAGACTATGTTCACTGTCTTGTTAATAGCGGAGCTGAGGCATATTAAACATTTTAAGAGTTTATTTTAGCAAAAACAGATTCAACTCCGGCTGCACCAAATGAGAAGTGGTTAGGCATATTCCACTGATAGTTCCAGGAAGATAGTTTTATAGAGAAGGGGGGCGGGGGACTAAGAAAATTATTGATGGGCTATGGCTTACAACCTTTGCCTTTTGATTTTTTAAACGTGAGGCACTTAGAGGCTTTGATTTTTGGGTTGCTGCCTAAATCGATAAGGTATTAGGGCCACCTCAGGCTTCTGGTCTCCTGGTTTAATTAATTTACTAGTCTTCATAATGCCTTATTTATTCATTCATTTGTTTGTTTGTTAATTCATAAACTCAATTTGAATTCATATTGATTCTGCCAGGCAAGGGTACTAACCGCAATAATTGACATTGTGGAGTACAATAAAGGTATGAATAAGGGGTGCATATAGGAAGGATGGGGGGTGATGGCCACCCATGCCTGAGGGGGTAGAAGCTAACTGGCCTTGGTTTTGAAGACAGAGTGGGTATTTCCCAGAAAGTCAAAGTGAGGAATAGTAAAAAGAAAAAGATCAATGGGAAAAATGGATGAGGATTGCCGTAATGACAGCAACAGCAAAATGTACAAGAGTCCTAAGTGATGATATGGATCCTTCAATATGTTAGGCAAAAATAGTAAGACACAGAACAGGAGGTGTATCATCACACTTAAGAAAAAAAATTTTTTTTAACATTAATACCTAATAAACAACCCAAAGGACTAACTAACAGGTTATTTATGGGCAGGCAGGGGTGTGTGTGTGTGGGTTGTGTGTGTGTGTGTGTCGGAGGGGACATTTATTTCCTTATTGTATACATCCCTATTTTGTGGTTTTAATTTTTACCATGTTCATATCTTTTTGTTTTGTTTTGTTTTTGTTTTTTAAATATATTTTATTGACTTTTTACAGAGAGGAAGGGAGAGGGATAGAGAGTTAGAAATATCAATAAGAGAAGCATCGATCAGCTGCCTCCTGCACACCCCCTACTGGGGATGTGCCTGCAACCAAGGTACATGCCCCTGACCGGAATTGAACCTGGGACCTTTCAGTCCTCAGGCCTACGCTTTATCCACTGAGCCAAACCAACTAGGGCGATTTTTAAAATTTTTATTTATTGATTTTGGAGAGAGAGAGAGAGAGAAAAAAAACAAAACATCAATTTATTGTTCCACTTATTTATGTATTCATTGGTTGATTCTTGTATGTGCCCTGACCTGGGGTCAAACCCGCACCCTTGGCATATAGGGAGAACATTTTAACCAACTGAACCACCTGGCCAGGGCTCCTCTGTTTTTTACTATAATATTTAACCCTATAAAAATAATTTAAGTTTAAAAAATTAATATGTAATGCTGGTAAGGATGTGAGAAAATGAACACTTTCAAAAGAGAGCCGCACATTGCTGCAACCTGCTTTGAGGACAGTGTGCCATTACGTATTAAAATTTAAAGGGTACGTGCCCTTCGGTATAGCATCTGCGTAGGTCAGGAACAAGTGTCCAAATCACACGTGGGTGTAAGTGTGTGTACCGGGCCCCTGTCCGTGGGTCTGTGATCCTCAGGGCACCAAGGCCCCCACCCTGACACTGTCTCTTGCTCCCAGGGGCTGCACAGATATCATTTGCTGTGTGTTCCTCCTCCTGGCCATCGTGGGCTACGTGGCCGTAGGGATCATAGGTGAGTGGAGGAGGGAACAGGACTTAGGGTTCCAGGGTGAGAGGGAAGCCACAGACAGCCTCTGGGTCAGGAGTGGGACTGATGCTGAGGGATGGCGGGCAGTGCCTCAATGTCTCTGGATTCCTCCACAGCTTGGACCCATGGAGACCCTCGAAAGGTGATCTACCCCACGGATAGCCGGGGCGAGTTCTGCGGGCAAAAGGGCACAAAGAATGCGTAAGTCCAGCTGCTTATTGCCTGGTGGGTCTGGGGAGGAGTGGGCAGGAAGGCTTCTTGAGCTCTGGGGAGAAGGATCTAGGCTTCTCCTACTTCCAGCCATCCATTAGTCCAGTCAACAAATATTATAAAACTCCCACCATCCCCAGCCACTGGGGGACACAGCATTAAACGAGACATTAAGAGTCTTGTCCTCTGCAGGCCCACGTTTTAGGGGAGAGACAGAGAGGAGACGTTATGGGATCTGATGTCGATCATGACAGCTGAGGTGAAAGAGGGAGTTCTTTTACTTCACCTGTGAAAGTGAGGGTTATGTCACTCCCTGGCTGTGTGACCTAGGGCATGTGTCTCAGCCTCTCTGAGCCTGTTTTCCTCCTCTCCAAGCTGGGGATTCTAACAGTCCCACTCTAATAAGGCTGTTGTGATGGTTAGATGAGCCTATAGGTGTCCAGAGCTTAGAAAGTACTTGACATGAAGTTGCTGCTCTGCAGGTATTGTTATTGTTATTATTGCTTTCATTAAGATACTAGTAGCCCAGTGCATGAAATTCGTGCACATTAACAGGGAACTAATTAGAAGAAATATTTTAATATTGCTGTTTGCCCTTTCTCCATAATAGAAATGTCAGAGATGAAAGAAAATTAGTAAAATATATATGAAAATCTTCCTCCTGTCACAGTCTGGGGCGCACCGCGGGACTCAGAGTCAAGTCTCCCCCCAACCCACGTGTGCCTTGAAAGTGCAACAGACCGAGACCTGGCCAGCTCCATCCCCGTCAAGCCCTGCAGGGCCGGGGGGGTGTGGCCTCAGGTCCCCAGCCCTGGCATGGGGGATGTGACAACCATCTGCATATTAGCTCTTTATTATATAGGATTATATAGGACTTTATATAGAGTGGTTGAGAAGTCTTGACAGTTTCCATCTCCCTTTCCCAACCCCAGGAACAAACCCTACCTGTTTTATTTCAACATCGTGAAGTGTGCCAGCCCCCTCGTCCTGCTGGAATTCCAGTGTCCCACCCCCCAGGTACCTTGTCCCCTCCCCACCCCCTTTTCTGTCCCCCATTTCCAACACCAGGTCCTTTTTCTCCTGTTGTGATGATTTCCCACCCAGCTTTTTCTTTTTCCCTGGTGAATGGGAGGGGGAGCTTCTATTTTGAGTGGGGATCAGGTGTCTGACCCCACCCAACCCTGCCTCCTGCTCCCCCAAGATCTGCGTGGAAAAGTGCCCCAACCGATACCTCACCTATCTGAACGCTCGCAGTTCCCCGGACTTTGAGTACTACAAGCAGTTCTGTGTGCCTGGCTTCCAGAACAACAAGGTGAGGGGGGCCTAGGCAGGGCCAGGTGGAGGGTGCTGGCCTGGGGGTTAACTGCCCCCTTTCTCCACAGGGTGTGGCCGAGGTGCTTCGGGATGGTGACTGCCCCCCTGTCCTCATTCCTAGCACACCGCGTGAGTCTGGGGTCCTGTGAGCTCTGGTGGGCTGTGGGGAGGTGTCAGGGTCTCAGCTTGACTGCTGTCCTGTCCCCTGCCCCATGTAGTGGCCCAACGATGCTTCCCAGCCATCCACGCCCATAAGGGTGTCCTCATGGTGGGCAACGCAACGACCTATGAGGATGGGGACGGCGTTCGGAAAAACATCACTGAGCTGGTTGAGGGCGCCAAGTGAGGACTGCAGCCCACACCCTGGCTGCACTTTCCTGGGTGGGAAAAAGCATCCTGTGGGGCTGGACCAATCAGGGAGGGGTCTGACGCCACCTCGTATGCCTTACCCCAGGAAGGCCAATGGGGTTCTGGAAGCTCGGCAGCTGGCTATGCGGATATTTGAAGATTACACTGTCTCCTGGTACTGGATTGTCATGTAAGATGGGAGGAACGGTGGCCTTTTCTGGGCTGGGAAGTCTGAAGCTGGTGAGAGGGTGGGGACCACTCATGCCCTCATTTTATCCCTCAGAGGCCTGGTCATCGCCATGGTGATGAGCCTCCTATTCATCGTGCTGCTCCGCTTCCTGGCTGGCATTATGGTCTGGGTGATGATCGTCATGGTGATTCTAGTACTGGGCTATGGTACGTCTCCCCCTCCCTTCCTACTCCCCTCCTCATAGTCCGCAAAATGCTCATGCCCTTTGACCTGGGACTGGCCCATTAAGTATCTTCTAAGCCATCAGATGTGCTCTACCTTGTCCTCCACCTATGGGCTAAATCGTAGTCTTCCAAACTGGGGCCCGGATCTGTATTTTATGACACTAAAAGGCATTCACAAGTAGACTACTTAGGACAGTGGCCAATGATACATACTCTGGCATCAGAAAGCAGGGGGTTCAAATGCCAGTTTTGCCAACTCGTCACTCTGTGACCTTGGGCAAGTGACTCAACCTTCCTGTGCCTCAATTTCTTCTTCTATAAAATGGGGATAATTAATATTTACTAGTTAGAAAGCTTAATGAGAAGAAGATAGTATACGGAGGAGATGGAGAGAGCTGAGACCTAAGGAACCAACAGGCCAAGCTCAAAACCCAGTGCTTTATATTCTGACTAGAGGCCCGGTACACGAAATTTGTGCACTGGTGGGGGGGAGTGGCATTCCTCAGCCCAGCCTGCCCCCTCTCACATACTGGGAGCCCTCAGGGGGTGTCCTACTGACGGTTTAGGCCCGCTCTCCCTGCTTCCCTTGGGGAGTCGGCCTAAGCCACAGTCTGGCCTCCCTTTGTGAGAGGCGACCAGGCTAATCAGGGGAAGCCACCAGCCCCATCACCCCGCTGCTGCAGCCACTGCCAGTCACCGCAGCCACCAAGGTGTTTTCATCAACACAGACTCCAGTCCTTTCACCATGAAAAAATGACAACATTCTTTAGGCATTTTCAAGATGTGTCTTTCATAGGATATGACCTTTCTTTCTTTCTTTTTTATCCTCACCTGAGGATATGTTTCCATTGATTTTTTTAGAGAATGTAGAAGAGACGGGAAAAACAGAGACATCAAAGTGAGAGGAACACTTTGATTGGTTGCCTCCTGCATATGCCGTGACCTGGGCAATGGCCAGGGAGAAGTCTGCAACCTAGGTACATGCCCTTGGTCAGAATTGAACCCAGACCCTGCAGTCAGCAGGCTGAGGCATTATGCATTGAGCCAAACCGGCTAGGGCAGGATATGACATTTCTTAGCCCTCCAGCAATGGACCTTTATTTTTTTTCTTCAGGAGTGTGGTGGAAAAACCCTAGATCGCCTTTAGAAATTCTTATTACCCAAGTTACTAAGAATATTACCAGTGGCATACAGGAGCTTAGCCAATGAGCGTTAAGAAAAGGTGTTTCCTCTGTAGTTCACTCCAATCACCAGCTCCACCCTTGCCCCTCCAATCTCAGCTCCACCCTTGACCAGGCCTGTAACCTCTGGCTGAGGATGTAGTCCTGGGCAGGGGACCCCAAGCCCCTCCGATCGCCGGCTTCACAGAGCCCAGGCCTCTGCGATCACCGGCTCTGATCCTGCCCTTGCCATCGCCGGCTCTGTCCTTGCCCCACTGGCAGCCTCTGGCCAAGACTGCAGGCCTGGGCGGGGGACCCCCAGACCCCTTTTTGCCAGCTCCACCAGTGCCCACACCCTTGTGATCACAGGCTCCACCCCTGCCCCTCTGATTGCTGGCTCTGTGGAGCCCAGGCCCCTGCGATCTCCAGCCTTGCCCTTGCCGGTGCCTGAGGCCTCTGGTGAAGGCCTCTGGCCTGGGCAGAGGACCCCCAGCCCCTCTGATCGCCTGTTCTGCTCCTCAGGCCCCGCCTCCCCCACCACCTGCCTGGCTAACAGGCCTGACCACTTCAGTGGCGGGGCTGAGCCGGACTGGGCGCCGCCATCTTGTGTCCATGGGGATGGCCATCTTTGTCTCGGAGTGACTGTTAATTTGCTTATTACTCTTATGATATAGGATTGTTCTTTTTTATAGAGGCTTTTAAAAAGTTGTTATTGATTTTAGAGAGAGAGAGAAACATTAACGTGAGAGAGAAACATGGTTTGGTTGCCTCCCTTACGTTCTGGGGCTGAACCCCCAGCGTGGGCATGTGCCCCGACCAGGAGTCAACGGGCAGCTCTTTGGTGGATGAGACGACACTCAACCAACTGAGCCACATGGGCAGGGCCTGATTATTCATTTAAACTTTCCATTTGGAAGGATGGCCTGATACACAACCCAATCTGAGGACACAGATTAAAATATTCAGGTTGTTAGTAGTTTCTATCTGGATGCTGGCATTTTAGGCAACTAGACTTTTTTTTTTTTTTTTAATCTGTATTTTACAATTCTACAAAGAGCTAAGAGGAATGCTGGAAATTCCTAATGTTACCTCACTGGACGTTAACACCCATGTCCTCCCTTACTACCCATGAATCATTGTTACAGAGTTGCAAGGGGATCAGGAAAGCCTTAGGCCATACAGCACCCTGACACCCATTCATTCATTCATGCATTCATTCATTCAACATGTACTGAGTGTCTATTGTATCCTAGGCAGTTTTCTTGGTGCTGGGATTATAGCATTGAATAAAACAGGACAAATCTTTGCTTCTGTGGAGTTATATTCCTGGAGGTATGGAGCAGATGGACAAGAAAAAAACCAGAAAACCCTCTAGGACAGAGGTTCTCAACCTTCCTAATGTCGAGACCCTTTCATACAGTTTCTCATCTTGTGGTGACCCCCAACCATAAAATTATTTTCATTGCAACCTCATAACTGTAACTTTGCTACTGTTATGAGTCATAATGTAAACATCTGATATGCAGGATGGTCTTAGGCAACCCCTGGGAAAGGGTTGTTCGACCGCCAAAGGGGTCGCAACCCACAGGTTGAGAACCGCTGCTCTGGGATATCAAAGCAGAGCAGGAGGATAAGAAGTTGGAGTGTGAGCCCTGACCGGTTTGGCTCAGTGGATAGAGCGTCGGCCTGTGGACTGAAAGGTCCCAGGTTCGATTCTGGTCAAGGGCATGTACCTTGGCTGTGGGCACATCCCCAGTAGGAGGGGTGCAACTGATTGATGGTTCTCTCTCATCAATGTTTCTAACTCTTTATCCCTCTTCCTTCCTCTCTGTGTAAAAAAAAAAAAAAAAAAAAAGTTGGAGTGTGAGAGGGTAAGATTCTAAAAAGGAAAGGTTTCTGGAAGGTCTCATTTCAGCATAGGAGGATAGGAAGGATCTGTTGGGGAGAGAATGTATCAGAAGCAGGAAGAGCCCTAACCAGTTTGGCTCAGTAGATAGAGCGTCGGGCTGCGGACTAAAGGGTCCCGGGTTCTATTCCGGTCAAGGGCATGTACCTTGGTTGCGGGCACATCCCCAGTGGGAGGTGTGCAGGAGGCAGCTGATCGATGTTTCTCTCTCATCAATGTTTCTAACTCTATCCCTTTCCCTTCCTCTCTGTAAAAAATCAATAAAATATATATATATTAAAAAAAAGAAGTGGGAAGAGCTGGTGCAAAAGCTCTGAGACAGGAGCAAGCAATGGCAGCCCCGCTTAGCCTCCGTTTTTGCTTCTGTTAGACGTGGAGTGGTGGTACCCGCCTTACTCCCTTGGTGGAGCAGTGGGTGTGCTGTAACACGGCGATTCCTCTGTGCAGGTATATTTCACTGCTACATGGAGTACGCCAGACTGCGCGGCGAAGCCGGCTCCGACGTCTCCCTGGTGGATCTCGGCTTTCAGACAGACCTCCGCGTGTACCTGCACTTGAGGCAGACCTGGATGGCTTTCAGTGAGTCCCAGCCCCATTCCTGCCCCCAGTTAGTCATGGGAGGGAGTGGCAGCCTGGGCAGCTGGCAGACGTGGCCACCCTCTGCCCCCTACAGTGATAATTCTGAGCATTCTTGAGGTTATCATCATCCTGCTGCTCATCTTTCTACGGAAGAGAATTCTCATCGCCATTGCGCTCATCAAAGAAGCCAGCAGGTGGGTGTGAGGGTGTCAGGCTTGGGTGGTCCCAGGGCTGCTCGGTCCCTCATACCCACATCTCTGCTCCCCTCCAGGGCTGTGGGATATGTGATGTGCTCCCTGCTGTACCCGCTGGTCACCTTCTTCCTGCTGTGCCTTTGCATCGCCTACTGGGCCAGCACCGCCGTGTATCCACTGTCAGACTCCGATTCCTGGTCCCGGGGACGGCTGAAGACCAAACTTGCCTGGAAGTGACCTGCAGCTTGGGGGGCAGGCCCAAAACTTGGTGGGGGAAGGGACCCTTCCTCACAAGCCCCTGGGGTCCCTCATTTCAGACCTTAGGCTCCTTAACGAGCTTCCAGCTTCCTGTCCACTTCCAACGAAGCTATTTATAAAATCTTCGGCGACGTCGCCACCTGCCCAGTGAATGGGAAAACCTGCAACCCTGAGGTGGGTATCCAGAGGTAGGGGGCGTCTGTTTCCCCAGCAGCCCATCGAGGATCTGAAACCTCTCGTCCCAGTTTTGGGACCATTCAACAAACAGTCGGTGCCCGCCGTCTGCCCTGTGCTGGATATGGGGGTGTGGAGGGGAAGATCCAACCTGGAAGCTCCCATGCCCCTGTCTTAACCCAGTGATGGCCAGTTCTTGCTTCTAGAACTTTTTCCTCGCCTTCCACAAGCCCCTATCCTCGCCCCAGCGATCCTTACGCTGATCTCTGCCACTCCTGTCCCATCCGTGTGGCCACTCCGCTGACACATGACCCCACCCTGATCCCCCCCATAAGCCTGGGCTCGCTCACTGACACCCACTGACTTTGTTCCATGATCCCTAGCCTTGCTCCTAGAACCCCTTTTACAAGACCGAGTCCTGAACCCCCAACCCCTGAACTCTGATCCCTATGACCCCTGTCCCACCCTGTGGTATAGCTGACCCAGGCCTGATGCCCGCAGCCCACTCCGAACCCCAGGTCCCTCTGTTGTGACTGAGCTCTACATCTCTCCCGCAGACCTTCCCCTCCTCCAACGAGTCCCGCCTGTGCCCTGGAGCCCACTGCCAGTTCGCCTTCTACGGTGGTGAGTCAGCTTACCACCGGGCCCTGCTGGGCCTACAGATCTTTAATGCCTTCATGTTCTTCTGGCTGGCCAACTTCGTGCTGGCTCTGGGCCAGGTCACGCTAGCTGGGGCCTTTGCCTCCTACTACTGGGCCCTGCACAAGCCAGATGACCTGCCTGCCTTCCCGCTCTTCTCCTCCTTCAGCCGGGCGCTCAGGTGGGATGCCAGATGGGCTGGGGGTGGGGTGGAGGAGGCCTGGCCCAGCCACTGACAATGCCCTTGGCCTGCAGGTACCACACGGGCTCCCTGGCTTTTGGTGCCCTCATTCTGGCCATCGTGCAGATCATCCGAGTGATGCTGGAGTACCTGGATCAGCGCCTGAAAGGTGAGGCCCAAATGCTGTGGGCTTTGACCTTAAACTGGGGAGGCAGAACCGGGGGCAGTCGGAATTGGTTCTTGCTTGACGGCAAGGCTTGTGTGGGATCGGGATTGGTTTCTGACTATGGGCAGGTAGAGCTGAAAGACTTGGGTGATTGGCTCCTGTCATGGAGGGGCGGTGTTGTACCCCCGGAAGCCTACCAGGATGGGTAGCTGTGGGAGGCGGGACCAGAGCAGTGGTGTGGGTTGTGATTGGTTCCTGTCTTGGAGGATGGGCTGAAAAGCTTCGAGATTGGGTCCCTCCTTGGGGGCATGCCCTCCAAGGGTCCTGGATGGAGGCGTCTCCTCTCTTTGCCTCTTTGAGAAGGTGGACTCTGGGAGTCCTGCACTGTGCAGGGGTGTGTACTGTGAGGAGGTGTGTGCCCAGGGTGGGAGGAGGGGGTGCAGGGCAGTGATGGTGGTAGTGTTCCCTCACCTTCGCATCCCTCCATTGTCTCCCAGCTGCCGACAACAAGTTTGCCAAGTTCCTGATGACCTGTCTCAAATGCTGCTTCTGGTGCCTGGAGAAGTTCATCCGATTCCTCAATAGGAACGCCTACATCATGGTCAGTGGCCTGGGACCCATCACCAGCTTTCCCTGCAAGGGAGGGGCCCTCCTTGCCACCAGGGGCCCTGATCCTTCCCTTCTACCTCCTTCCAGATCGCCATCTATGGTACCAACTTCTGCACCTCAGCCAAGAACGCCTTCTTCCTGCTGATGAGAAACATCATCAGGTCAGAGAAAACACCATCTTCTCACCACCTCCCTCCACCCCTGGCCCCTGAGCCAGCAGTCACACCCGCGCCTCACTCTCTCTTGCAGAGTGGCTGTCCTGGACAAAGTTACCGACTTCCTCTTCCTGTTGGGCAAACTTCTGATTGTGGGCAGTGTGGGTGAGTGCTACTCCCCCAGCCCGTCCGGCTGTGGGAGCCCGTGGGGCTGTGGGGGCCCCATGTCTTCTTCTGCGGTGGGTCGAGTCTTCCCTGGACAGGGGACTACTTCTCTCAGCCAAAACCCTCAACCGTCCCCGTTTTCTCCCCCTGCCCAGGGATCCTCGCTTTCTTCTTCTTCACCCACCGTATTAGGATCATACAAGACACAGCACCGCCCCTCAATTATTACTGGGTCCCTATACTGGTATGGAACTTTGGGGATGGGCGGGTGTCGGGGGAGGAGGAGGAGGAGTTGGGGCTCCCCTGGCCCCCTTGGACTGGACAGATAGGGTGGGGGGTCAGAAGTAGGCGATTGGTTATTTATTCCCACAAACATGAAGCACCTGCTATGGACCAGCCACAGAGGGAGGAAGGGCGTCTCTCTAGAGACTGTTTAGAGGCAAATAGACATTAACCAAAAAATCAGTCATGATGTGGGTGGAGAAGAGATTGCAGACTGGCACGTGCCCCGGGGCAGAATTCTAGG
Organism: Murina feae; assembly: GCA_004026665.1. Lineage (NCBI taxonomy): Eukaryota > Metazoa > Chordata > Mammalia > Chiroptera > Vespertilionidae > Murina > Murina feae. The sequence goes on from PVJC01023003.1 coordinate 14,952, forward strand.
GAACTTTTGGAGCCTGTGGTAGAAGTCTGGGAGTCCAGGCAGTTCCACTGTGGAAGTGATGCCAGATCTGAAACCTGAAGGACGCGCAGGCAACAGCCAGGCATAGGGAACAAGGACAGAGCCTCTGAGGAGGGACCATACCAGAGCCGTGAGGAAACCAGTGTGACTGGTGTGGAGGAAGTGAAGAGGGAGATAAGGGCAGGGAGGTAACAGGTGCTGGAGGGGCCTGATGACCTAGATTTTTATTTTAGTCCGCTTTGCTAGTTCTGCGATGTGTAACTTTGGGCAAGTTATTTAATCTCTCTATGGTCCACTCATGTCAGTCAGTAAATCATCGTGAGTCACCAAATTTCTGGGGATATTGTGGTAATCAGGACAGGCACAGCTGGGTGGAGATGGGGGCATTAAACCTATGCTGCTCTAAACATGCATAAAACTGCAGCTAAATGAACATCTCAGGGGAGGAGTGCTCAGTACTAGGAGAGCATAAAACAGAGTCTAGATGTCAGAGGCAACTCCTTGCAGGAGGTGTTACCTGAGGACTTGATGTCTGAGCTTGAAGCAGAATAATGAGGAAGCATAATAAACCAGACTAAGTCAGGGCAATAGCATGTGCAAAGGCCCTGGGGTCAAAAAGAGCAAATAATATCCTGTGGACAATAGGGCTCTGCCCCCAGGGTTGAGGAGTTTGGTTCCTAAGGCGGGCTTACAGCATAGGAACGAGGTGATCCCTGCCTGGGAGGGAGAGGGTGGGTGGGAGTTGCCCCGGGCAGGAGTTGGGATGGAAACAGCTCCTGTCCCCTCACCCAGACTGTGATCATCGGCTCCTACATGATTGCCCACGGCTTCTTCAGCGTCTATGGCATGTGTGTGGACACGTTGTTCCTCTGCTTCTGTGAGTGACCCCCTCAGCCCGACTCTTGCTGGGCCCTGACTCCCTTCTCCCCTCTGGGCAGAACATCTTCCCGTGGGGCTACACATTCACCTGCCACATGTCCCCAGCTTCCCAGGGGCTGGCTGTCCCTCACTAGGGCCCTGGCATGCCCTCTCAGCTTCCTCCCTACGCACAGAGCTGCTGCAGCCCGAACACCCTGCCCTGGGCCCTTGGCTTCCGAGTTTTCAGCTTGGTTTGGGGGGAATCTGTGGCTGCCACTAACTCTCTCAATCTGTCTGTTTTTGTTTTCTCTTTTCTCTTCCTCTCTTCCATGCCTGCTGGCTTCCCTGTTCTTCCCTGCCTCCCTTTTCCCCTCCCCTTCCTGACCACCCCATTTTCCCCTGCCGGTTCCTGGGGGGAGCCCAGGTGAGGACCTGGAAAGGAATGACGGCTCTCAGGAGCGACCCTACTTCATGTCGCCTGAGCTGAGAGACATCCTGTTGAAGGGGAGTGCGGAGGAGGGGAAGCAGGCAGAAGTCGAGGAGTAGGAGGAGTAGAGAAGGACGGAGGCCAGCCTCCTTGTTTCCTCCCTGTAGACCTGGGGTGCATGCGGGGCTACCTTGCTTGGGCGTGTGGGGAACGTGTGTGTCCCATCCCGAGCCCACTGTGGCTGCCCCTCTCCAGTCCCCGTGTGTCTTGCTTCCTAACCCTGAGGCTTCTGTGGCCCCTGCCCACCCTGTCACCCGCCCTGTCACCTGCCCTGCCAGTGAGCTCCCCTCATGCCACCTGCTCTGGGGTCTCTCTCCGCAGTGGAGGACCTAGAGAGGAATGATGGCTCGGCTGAGAGGCCTTACTTCATGTCTTCCAATCTCAAGAAGCTTTTGAACAAGACCAACAAGAAGCCGGCAGAATCTTAAAGGCCCCACCTTCCCCCCACCTCCCTGCAAGGTCTCACGCTGGGTGCTGGGCAGCTGGGTCAGAACCCCCAGCCCTTGGGGCTGACTGGAAGTCTTGTCACTGCCACCACCCGCCCCCCCATCATCTAATTACCACCAGTTTCTGGGGACCCGGAAGGTGTGTGGCATCTCTTCCCTATGGCAAGGGGCAGCCGGGCTTTTCGTGGCGGCCCCCACAGGACTGCACGACGAATCACTCCAGCCCCCACTGGCCGGGATGCGAAGGAGCCCCCTGAGCACTCTTGGTGTGTGTGGCCTGCGATGGGGCCCAAGCTCTGTGGGCTGCCTTTCGCTTCCTGTTCCCCCTTATGGCGGGATGGTGTTAGCGTCTGCGGGAGCCACGGCCGCAGTCAGCTCCAGCTCCTGAAGGGCCCCCTTCACATGCATCTGCTAAAGCCAGGACTGAGCCCCTTCTCCAGAGCTGAACTGGCACTCTGGCTGCCACATGTGTTTCTTTACTATTTTTTTTAACCTGGCTGTGCATTAAAGGGTTTATTAGTTTTTTTTCTGTCTCGACAGCTGAAATGGGGCCGCTGAGGAGTGCCTTCTGTTGTCTGGTTATGGCTGCAGCGGGGGGGGGGGGGGGTTGTGTTTGTGCCCAGGGGAGTGTCTCCTGGCATGGGGGCAGCCAGACACCCTGGTTGTTGATGGGAGCTGAGGGAGTGAGACTATTCTGGGAGGCTGCTTGGAGCAGGAGGGAGGAGACCACTGATAGCTGCCTGATGGGAACCGGCCGGCTGGCTGGCTGGCTGGCTGGCTGGCTGGCGGGCGGGCGAAGCTGGGCTGGGTTTCTTCCCTTCCTCTGCCAGTGATTGACATGACACAGCTCTCTTTGTAAGAGAGAAAAGAAATTGAATCCACCCAAGGGACAATTTCGGGGGAAGGGGTGCAAGGCAAATGCTGCGGGCACGCCAGACCTCCCCGCCCAGTCACCTCATCTTGAGGATCCTTTTGCCAAATTGGTTGAACTCAGGACCTGGTTTCCTGGTTTCCTCTCTGCCATATCCTAAACCCCTCTCTCCAGCCCCCTGACTTCATGTCTTTGTTCATCAACACAGTCCCAGGATCCTAGGGAGGGAGAGATTCCCGCCTGGGGTCTCCGTGTCCTGTGCCTGTTGCCAGTCCTCCCTCCTCCCTCCCTGTTCTGTCCACACATCCCTGCGTGTCACTGCATTCCAACCACTAATAAAGTGCCTATTGTAACAGAGCCCAAGCCTGGAGTGTTTGTGGGGGCAGCGGGAGGCTGGTAAGAAGAACCCCAGCTTTTATAGCCCTGGAATTCTCTGAGCTGGGGTGACTCTATCCAGGGAAAGGGGGCCAGGAAGCCCTGTCTGCTGGCCCCTGTCTCCGCCTGAATTCCACTGTGCAAGCAGCTCGGGTTTCTTCTGAACAAATGTCCCTTATTAGGTCCTGGTGCCTAGACTCCAGAAGGCGGCCACGGGCCATTCACCTCCCACCCCCGCCCCGCTATCCACTTCCTGCCTCCCCCTCTTCAGTCACATGGCCTGGACACGTTCCAAGGACTTCTTTGTCCCCTGGCCCAGGCACCTCAGGTGCCACAGTTTAGCTCATTTTGACCTGGAAAACTGCACCCTGCCAGGCTGCTGCCCCTCTGTTGCCAGCTGTCACACCTCTAAGCCAAGTGCCCACCATGTTAACTGCCTTTCTTACTCCTTCTAGTATATGCCCTTGCCTGGAATTTTTTCTTAAATAGCCACTTATTTTTTTTTAGTACTTCCTTTCAGCATACCATACCTTGCTTCTATTGCTGTCCCATTAATAAGTTTATTAAGGCAAAGAGGTTGCCTAGCCAGCAGGCATGGGGCCAGGTCTCCTTGACCCTAAAACCCACACCCGCTAACCTGTACTAATGTTCTCTGGGTTCTTTGTTCACTTCCAGCTTCAAGTATGTTTTTTTTACTTCCTGCAGCTCCTGTTAGCCTCACCTCCGAAACATTCCTAAACATGCCCACCTCTCCCCACATCTTCAACCCTCAGCCCTCATTGTCACTCACCTGGACCATATAGTCCCTCAGCCTGGTCCCTAGCTCCTGCCATCATGTTCCCCCAACGGTTGCAGGAGACCTGTGAATAACTGAATGAGTTCACACCTCCTCTGCTCAAGAACCATCCGTGGCTCCCACCTTATTCAGAGGACAAGCCAAGGTTCTCATTGCAATCCATAGGCCCTGCCCCACCACTTTCCCCTTGCTGGTTCATCCAGCTACCCTGGCCCGAGGGCTTGTGCCTCAAATGCTCTCCACCTGGTTTTCTGCATGGTTAGCTCCTCATCCTTCGACTTTCAGCTTAGGGATCACCTCCTCCAGGAAGCCTTCCCTGCTTGCCTAAATTTAGCCTCTTGGTGACAATCACGTCAACCTATTTTGTGGGAAGCCATCCACTGCCAATACTATCACGAGAGTGCACCAAGGAACAAGGAAGGTCGATGGACCTTGGGCATTAGCAGGGCTAATGCCAAGCACCATTGTTCTGTTGAGATAGTGGTGGCTTAAAGCAATTTCCTGACCTAATAGCATCAAAGTAAATGTTTACTGAACCTTACTTATCTTTATTGATATTTATTAACCTTAGAGATGGTCTGCCTGCTACCTGTTTACTGTGCTTTACTGAGGATAAGATCCTATCTAATAAAAGAATAATATGCAAATTACCCATCACTCTGAGACAAAAGATAGCGGTGCCCAGTCCCCTCACCCCAGCCGTGTCCACTGCCGCCGAGCCATGTGCTCTCATCAGCCGCGCCATGCGTGTCTGCTCAGTGGTGGGGCACCCACCGGGCTGTGTGCGCTCATCAGCCCCCTCCCCGCAGTGCATGAATTTCGTGCATCGGGCCCCTAGTGTGTACATAAAATTGAATAAAAGGCGGACAAGGCCAGGTTTCAGTGTGCCTCTCCAAGAGAGAGGTCTCCACCTGGCCCCTATGCGTTCTAAATTCATTTTTCTTATCTAGTGTTTTCATTTGTGTGTTGGTCCCTCCTTCAGATCCTGAACCCTAGCAGTGCAGGTCACGGCACTGTTTATTTTCTTCATGGCACTGGTCACTAATTATTTATTAATTATTTATTATTTACATATATATTTTAATATATTTTATTGATGTTTTTACAGAGAGGAAGGGAGAGAGATAGAGAGTTAGAAACATCGGCAACCAAGGTACAGGACTGGAATCGAACCTGGGACCCTTCACAGGCCGATGCTCTATCCACTGAGCCAAACCAGTCAGGTTAAATACATTTTTACTGAGTCCAGAGAGGAATGGAGGGGAAGAGAGAGAAACATCAATGATGAGAGAGAATCATTGATTGGCTGCCCCCAATGGAGATCAAGCCTGCAACCAAGGCATGTGCCCCGACCCTCCCAGGCTGATGCTCTATCCACTGAGCAAACCGGCTAGGGCTCGTGCCTCTTCTTTACCACCTTATCCCAGGGCAGGATAGAGTGCCTGGTACACAGCAGGCACTCAGTTTACAGGCCTGGAACAACTGAATGAATGTGAAGAGCTTACTTTACTTAGCATAACGCCTGCCCCAGGGGAAGGTGCACAGTATTAGTGACTGCTGTTAGCATTTAAGTTCCCTGTCTTTTATGCATGCTCACAGCCCTCTGGCTGCTGTGTGCAAAGACTGTCTGACAGAAAACAGAAGCACTGAGACCAATTAGGAGGCTACTGCATTAGGTCAGGCACACACTGCTAATGGGCTGGTCTCAGGTAGTCTTGGTGAGGGTGATGAAAAGCTTGCCAGTTTGGGATATCATTTGAAGATGGAGCTGACCTGATTGATCCTATGTGAAATGTGAGAGAAAAAGAGGAGTCAAAGAAACAAGAGTAAGCAGAGCTATTGGGGTGCAAGCTCAGGCAGAATCCTGCAGAGGGCACCCGTTGCCTGACCCTGCAGGGAGCTCTGGAGGATGTTACATTTTCGACTTGTCCTGCATTGGTAAGTCCTTGACTGAAGGTCACCCAAGGGGGACATTTAAACTCCCGGGTATTTCTGACCCTCGGAATGTGTAGCAAACGGCCCAGAGCCCAGGGTAGTGCTCCCTCAGGGTTGTGCTCCGAATGCTGCAGGCGCAGGCCACCCGACAAAAGCACACAAAACCCTGGCAACGATGCAAAGAAACAATAAGACAGATCCAAAGGGATCTGGGCGGGACAGCGTTCTGTACAGGGAGGTTGATTGTGGACCCGCTGAATGTAGCATTTCCAAGGCAAGTTGTCACACAAACGGTTGGATGTCTGCGCCTGAACTGCAGGGGCGAGTTCCAAGGCTGGAGGCATGCAACCAGGAATGTTCAGTGTTTTGAAGGTCTTTCAAGTCATCTGGCTTCCTGAGGTCTCCTGGAAATTGAGTGTAGACCAAACATGTCAAACTCAAAGGCTAACTAACATGGGCCAAATAAACAAGGTGGGCCGAAGAAATACAAAAGCTTCAATTTTCATCAAAATATAGGTTTATTTCAGTAGAGACATGCTGAATACAAAGGGCTGAAATAAATGAATAATTGTTAACATAAAATAATAGAAATAATTTTAATAAAAATTAATATTTTTGCTTGAACATTAACTTATCAGACACTGAATAACTGCACAAATTAATAAATATAACACAAATAAACCTATTTTTCTTGTTCTCTGAAAGCGAAATATTTCCTGTTGTGCACACCAAACAAGTCAGTACAAGGCTAATGACGTGGCGATCGGCTGCTAAAATATTCGCTGCTAGTATTAGTGGAGAGAAATGGTGCACCTGCGCGTAAGATGTGTAAGGGAAATGAATGCAACACGATTATAGTAATTGCTCATTAGCGTTGTAGTTCTTTATTAATAACTATAACGGGATATTGTAAAAATTAAGCTACAAAATTTTTATTAAAATGTTTCTTACAGCCCTGTCTGGTTTTGTTCAGTGGCTAGAGCATCGGCCTGTGGACTGAAGGGTCCCAGATTTGATTCTGGTCAAGGGCACATGCCTGCATTGCGGGCTCGATCCCTAGTGGGAGGCATTCAGGAGGTGGCCAAACAATGATTCTCTCTCATCATTGATGTTTCTATCTCTCTCTCCCTCGACCTTCCTCTCTGAAGGCAATAAAAATATATTTTAGCCTAACCAGTTTGGCTCAGTGGATAAAGCATCGGCCTGCAGACTCAAGGGTCCCAGGTACAATTCCGGTCAAGGGCATGTACCTTGGTTTCAGGCACATACTCAGTAGGGAGTGTGCAGGAGGCAGCTGATTGATGTTTCTCTCTCATTGATGGTTCTAACTCTCTATCCCTCTCCTTTCCTCTCTGTAAAAAATCAATAATATATATATATTTTAAAATAAAATAAAATAATATATTTTAGCCCTATCTGGTTTGGCTCAGTGCATAGAGCATTGGCCTACATACTGAAAGGTCCCAGGTTCGATTCCAGTGAAGGGCATATACCTTGGTTGCGGCACATCCCCAGTGGGAGGTGTGCAGAAGGCAGCTGATCGATGTTTTTCTTTCATTGATGTTTCTCTCTATCCCTTTCCCTTCCTCTCTGTAAAAAACCAAGATGATGACCATAAGGTGGGTTAGGCCCCACACAGGGGCCAATGATAGCATCACTGTGTCTGACTATATGTGCATTTCCCCCCACAACTCTCAACATCCTGTAGCTCAAATGATGTGGCCACAACTTAGTTTCACTTTCACTCCATTTTTTATTTTAAAAATTGTTATAAAATACACATAAAAGCACTGTAATGATTTTTTCTTTCATTTTTTTCTTTTTCACCTTAACCATTTCATAAAAATGATTTTATTGATTTTTTTAGAGAGAGAGGGAGAGATAGAAACATCAATGATGAGAATCATTGATGAGCTGCCTACTGACCGCCCCCTACTAGGGACCAAGCCAGAAAACAGGGCCTGTGCCCCGACCAGGAATTGGACCATGACCTCCTAGTTCATGAGTCCAGACTCAACCACTGAACCACACTGGCTGGGCTCACCTTAACCATTTTTTGAATGTACAGTTCAGTGGCATTAAGTACATTCATGTTGCTGTGCAATCATCATCACCATCCAGATCCAGGACTCTTTTAATCTCCCCCAACTAAAACTATGTCCCCTGAAACAACTCCTCAGTCTCCCTCCCCCTGGCACCCTTCATTCTTTCTGTCCCTGTGAATTTGACTCCTCTAGGGACCTCCTATAAGTGTAAACATATACCGTAGTAGTTGTCCTTTTGTGACTGGCTTATTTCACTTAGCATAATGCCTTCAAGGTTCATCCATGTTGTAGAATGCATCAGAATTTCCCTCCTTTTTCAAAAAAATTTTGAAATATCCTATTTAATAAAAGCCTAATAGGCTAAATGTCCAGTCATCCGGTCGTCCATTCAACCAATCAAAACATAATATGCTTATGATATGCTAAGGCCACTCAACTGCTCGATATGACATGAACTGACCACCAGGGGGCAGTCAACCAGTCACTATGACGTGTACTGACCACCAGGGGGCAGACGCTCTTACGGGTAGTTTAGCTTGCTGCTGGAGTCTGGCAGATCAGGATTGAGTGAGATTGGTCAGACATGCCCTGGAGCCCTCCCACAGTCCCCCCCTAGACCCCCCCCTGCCAGTGCATGAATTTTGTGCACTGGGCCTCTAGTTTATTTATAAGGTTACAACTATCTTTGAAATTAATCAGTGCGAAGCAACAGGTTTTTTTTATTTGCATTCACACTAATTACTGCTATAAGTAAGATATTCATAATTTCTCCAGTTTCGATCTAAACTGCATTTGTAGTAACAAGATGCGGGTTCTGGTACAGATTTTCTAATTCACCGTATGGCCCCAGACAAACGATCTTGGACCTCTACTTTCACCCACATCTCACAGGGATAGTACCTTCTTAAACCTACTTTATAGGCAAATAGGCACAGAATTTATATGAAAACATTTTGCTAAAGTTGCTAAGCAAACATAAGGTAAAATATGTAGCATTTTATCATTTGTTTTCTAACATTTGATTTGCTTTTTATAATTTAAACAAAATAAAGATTGCATCCTTTCAGACCACAAAAATTCAGTAAGTTATACAAGGTGAGTTCAAGTAGTAAAGCGGGTCATCATAATAAACCCATTCATCCATGCTCTCGTTTAATTAAGAAATAACAACATTAAAAATAGGTAACGCCCTGACCGGTTTGGCTCAGTGGCTAGAACATCAGCCTATGGACTGAAGGGTCCCAGGTTCGATTCCAGTCAAGGGCATGTACCTTGGTTGCGGGCACATCCCCAATCGGGGGTGTGCAGGAGGCAGCTGATGGATGTTTCTCTCTTATCGATGTTTCTAAATCTCTATCCCTCTCCCTTCCTCTCTGTAAAAAAATCAATAAAATTTATTTTTTTAAAAATGGGTAACCTTTTGTGAACATTCACATTTATTCTACCCTAGGAGTTCTTGCCCACGTCGATGGATTGTCTGGCCGTGGACATGGCATCCTGTTCATAGACTTCGTCCCGCAGATTTGGCAGCCCCGCCGGATCTGCGTGTCGTCCCGCACCCACAGCAGGCGTGTCCCTCCCAGCGGCGAGGGCTTCCAGTTTCTCCCAGTTTCTCTGCACGTGCTTTTCCCCGGTGAGGCGGCGGGTAGAGCAAGCCCAGGCTCCCGCACTCGCACGCAGACCGTCCCTATGGAGAGTCACCGACTTTCCTCTGGCTGGTAACCTCTCGCCGTCACGGTTTAAAAACCGTGGACCGTTCGTTCATCTTCTGGGCTGCAACGCGTTGGGCCAAGAGGCTCAGCGGCCGCCCGGCCGCGCCGCCGCCCAGGCCCGGCTCCCCCGGAGGCCGCCGGCTGCCACGCGGGCTCCTGGCGACGAGCAGCCGCCGCCGCGCCGCCCAGGGCCGCGAAGGGGGCGCGCAGAAGCCGGGCGCCCCGCGGCGGCCACAGCCAGCGGCCCGCAGCGACCGGAGGCGACGGACGGCTCGCGAGCGCTGGTGGCTGCTCCGGCGCCCTGTACAGTAAACCGTCCCAGTTCCTTCCTTTTCAAGGTTAAATAACCCTCCGCTGTATTCATTCATCCACGGATGGACACGGGTTGCTTCCATTTGTTGCTTTTGTGAGTAAGACTGAACACGGGTGTGCAAAGCCCTCCTCCAGCCCCTGCTTTCCGTTGCTAGACCATGGAATTCTAGGTTTAATGTTTGAGAACACACAACACTGTTTTCTAGCTCCACCTTTGGGCTCAGCTTTCTCCTGGATTTGTTTCGTTCTCTGCCAGAGTTCTTTCAGGAAGGTGCACGCCCAGCCCCTCAGCCACTCCTCCTATTTCCTTGGCTTCAACATCAGAGAAACCAAGGTTTCCCTTGCTCCAAAGGCTCATGATGTAGGGACCCCTGGTTCCTGCTGGCCAATTTTGTCACTTGCGACTAAACTAATTACTGTGGCTAAGTCATAGGCCTAGTTTTTTTTTTTTAAATGTGTTTTGATTTTTTATTATATTTTAGAGAAAGAGAGATAAAGGGAGAGGGAGAGATAGAAATATTGATGAGAGAGAAACATCGATGGCAGCCTCCTGCACACTCCCTACTGGGGATTGAGCCCTCATCAAACCAGTGACCTCTTGGTTCCTGGGTAGACCCTCAACCACTGAGCCACACCAGCTGGGCTCAGGGGCCTAACTTTGCAGCCAGGCAGTAGGAATCTGATGACGGAATTACAGACGGAGCTAGGCAGAAGGGTGGTCCCCCATAGCACTATGGTTAACCCAAGTCCACTGAGACGGAGGGAGGGCAGCTGGCACAGTGCAAAAAGCTTTCAAGGATAGTTTCTTGGGTATAATCAGGGGAGTTGGCAGGAGAAATCTGTGAAGATTGTAAGAAGTAAGGCGAGCCCCCAAATGCAGGGGTCCCGGTAGAACACAAAACGTACTCGGGAGGAGGCAGCAAGGCAACTATTTTTACTTCTAGAAGGGTGCACACGCACCTGGCCTGGAAGCAGGGGCACACTGAACAAGTGGTCTGCTCTGCTTTTCAATCCTGATGCCCGTGATTTAGGGAGAGTATGAAACACCGATGAGAGACATTGATCAGCCGCCTCCTGCACACCTCCCACTGGGGATGTGCCCGCAACCAAGGCACATGCTCTTGATCAGAATCGAACCCGGGACCCTTCAGTCCACAGGCCAGCGCTCTATCCACTGAGCCAAACCAGTCAGGGCTGTCGCTCACTCTTGATTGGAGCTCAGGTGCACAGTCTTTCCTGATTGGCTAATTCAAAAGGAGGGGCTGGCCTTTGCCATTGTAAGATGGTGGTCACTAGAGGAGCTGCAAGTCATGGGGCCAACACGGTGGCTGTTTGACAGAAAAGATGACTTGTTTATTCTCACAAGATGAGGAAGACAAGTGGATGATGTTCATGAGGACATTAAAGTCCTGAGGAGGCCTGACCAAAGTGGCTCAGTGGTTGAGCTTCGACCTAGGAACTGGGAGATCATGATTCGATTCCCAGTCAGGGCAAAGCCGGGGTTGTGGGCTTGATCCCTAGTAGGGGGCGTGCAGGAGGCAGCCAATCAATGATTCTCTTCCATCATTGATGTTCCTCTGTCTCCCTGTCTGAAATCAATATATATATATACACACACACACACACACACACACACACACACACACACACTAGGGGCCCAGTGCACGAAATTCGTGCACGGGTAGGTGGGGGAGGGGGAGGGCAGGTGGGGAGTTCCCTCAGCCCGACCTGCATCCTCCCCAATTGGGGAGCCCTCAGGAGATGTGCTACTAATGGCTTTGGTCTACTTCATGTGATTCTCTGCTCTCTGCCGGGCCTGTCTGCTCCACACCATGGGGATGGGCAAGCAGGCCCTGCTGGGTGCTGCTTGCAGGCTGATTGCCTGCTCCCTGGTCACCCCACTTGTCTGCTCTCTGGTGGATGCAGTCACCACCCAGCAGTCCGTGCTGGGTGCTGCCTGTAGGTCCCCAT
>PVJC01023004.1:0-26800 GCA_004026665.1 Murina feae
TTTTTTTTTAAATGAGACTATGTGGTGTAAAGAATATAATGACTACTAACTAGTACAGGAGACTGGGTTCATGCTAAGGCGTTAGTAATTTTACCCACCATTGCTTTTGACCTCAGTGCAAGATGCCATCATAGTGAAAAAGGCAAAGATGTCTTGGTACTATTATAAGAATAGTTTTGACCTCCCAGATCTATTGAAAGGGTACTGGGGACACAATCCCCGCAACTGGACCCTTGGAACACACTTGGAGGACCATATCTGTGGAGTGTTGAGAACCAGCAGTCTGAACCAGGTATAGAATTTTTGGGCTGGAGGTAGGAGGCACTGAGGATTTTGGAATCTTGGCAGGGATGGTGTTGGTCTTACAGAGTATAGTATTAATAAAAACCCCAATAGACACATATTGGAGGACCCACCTGCTGCAGCTAATTCTTTTGAAGATCAGATGACCCAAAGTATTGCCTTCTCTGAATTGGTGCTATAATAGCTTTTGTTAAAAAGAATTTGTTCAGCACTCTCATAAACATACCTCTTGTACTGGGTGCCATAGAGAAAGTTATAGATTAGGATCCCCCAATCTTTTCAATCAGCTCCACTCCTGTGCCTTGCTAGAATGGATGTGGCTGAGAGTGGCCATGGAACTCTTTTTATCTTTTGATTAAGTCATTTACCAGCCCTAACATTTGCTCTTCTATTTCCCTTTTCCCCAATCTATATATATAAAAGGCTAATATGCTATGTTTCCCTCTGCCCATCTGACCGGTCACTATGATGCGCACTGACAACTAGGGGGCAGACACTCAACACAGGAGCTGCAGTGACACGCACTGGCCATTTACAGAGAAATGACACTGTAGACCTGGTGCCAACAAAGCAACACTTGGCTTCCCTCAAGTGGGACACAGGTTCCATCACCACCCTGGACTGCCACCCCACCAAATTGCAGCTAACATTGCCATGGCACAAAGTGCAGCCCACAGACCAGACTAGCTTGGAAACGGTGGCTGTAGGTGCTGGGTAATAATGTCACACGTGTGTGTTTCCATCTGTCATTGTCAATTGTGAATTTGGTTGACACTTCTATTATAGAGAAAGGGAGAATAGTGATATTAAAATATTTTTTTCTAATTAGTTTCCTTTTGATGTGCATGAAATTGTGCACCGGGCCACTAGTATAAATATAAACACCTTGTATTGGTGCGTTCAGGCTGCTACAATAAAATACCAGAGACTGGGTGGCTTAACAACAGAAATTTCTTTCTAATAGTTCTGGAGGCTAGAAGTCTGAGATCAGGGGGCCAGCATGGTTGAGTGAGGGATCTCTTTTGGGTTGCAGACACTTTTTTGTGAGCTAGCTCACATGGCAGAAAGGATTAGGGATCTTCCTGGAGAGCCAGAACAGAGGTGGAGTGGCTCAGTTGGTTGAGTGTCATCTTGTGCACCAAAAGGGTGCTGGTTAGATTCCAGGTCGGGGCACATACCTAGGTTTCAGGTTCAATTCCAGGTGGGGTTATGTTTCTCTCACACATTGATGTCAGTCATGAGGGTTTCACTGTCATTAATATCACCATCTCTGGGGTTTAGGATTCTACATCTGAATTCTGGGGAGACGCAAACATTCAGGTCATAGTATACCTTTACTATGCAACATGTATTAATTAATTTCGTATTCATTGAACACTTACTCTGTGGCAAGCATGTGTTAGCAAATCATCCAGATATCCAGAACCATAAAATCCAGTCAAACCCCCAAAGATGACCCCTGCATCCCCAGGGCCCTCTGAAGACCTCTGGGACAGCTGGCTTTCATTTATGGTCCAGTGTGGCTACTGAGAAATGCCAAACATCCCCATGCCTGGCAGCTCTAAGGCCATCGGGTGTTCTCTGGCATGGGTGAAGCTTCAGGTCTGGGGAGGTGTTTTGGCTCTTTCTCCCTGCCCCTCATGGAAGCCCTCCCCACCTCTATCCCTTTCCTGTTTCTGTTCTACCTCTGGCCTGATAACATGGACAGAGTACAATTCTCTCAGTGGGCCTGGGGCACTGCTGCAGGCCCTTCTTCTTGGGAATCTCATTTCAGCTGCTGGTGCTCCACCTCTGGACATCTCCCTGGGGCACGTCCCCTGTTTCTCATCTCCTCACTGATGCACACTCTCTGTGCTGCCTGGGCCTCAGGAACAAGGACATATGCTCCCAGCTCCCTGCAACATCTAGTCACGCGGCACTTTTATCTGACTTGCTGTTTATTATGGTCACCACCCTGGGACTCTGGCCCCAGCTTCTTAAAGAGAGGTCAGAGCACAATTGAAGTGATAGGGGCCAGCCGATCGAGGGGTGGGGTAGGACTTTTCTCCTCAAAGCCATATGTGAAAGTTAGGCAGATAGTCCAGTCAGCATCCATCTAGAGGGACCAGGTAGAGAAACGAGAGGCAGATTCAGAACAGAGGGAGACAGGGTCTGGGAGGAATGGAGTATGGCCAAAGGATCTGTGGTGGGGCCTCCAACTCCCCCCTCGGGGTTGGTGCTTGTCATGTGCCTCTCTCTCAGTCATAAAGTACAAGAGTGGCTCCCTTTTATGTTAGAGGCCTCACCTCACCTGCAGGATGAAGTCCACCACATGTGGTGGGAGCTGAACAACCAGGTTGTTTTGAGAGTTTCCTGGCTCTTCTTGGCTGGTCGTGTCCTCACTTCAGTTTCCACTGTTCTCACCAGGCGGCTGGTTTATGAGGTCAGCCTCCAGGGTACCCCACCTGGGCTCATGTTCCTTATTGGCTCAGTACATTCAGTGTCTTTGAGCTCTTCCCGCCCCCACCCCGCATCAATGCATTTAGAAGAGACCTAAGGGACATGAAAGTGGCCTGTCTGTAATTCCTGAGAGCTACTTTGATTCAATTAGGATTAAATGACCAACTAAACAAAACCAAATTAGCAGTAAATCTCACAATAAAAGTAGCCAAACAAGTATAACTCTCTTCTCAGACTTACTGCTTTTCTGGGGAAAGAGAAATTTTTTTTTTCTGATACATGTTGGGATTGGCAACTTCCCAAGTAGCTTACCTTTACTCACTCTCTGCCTCCCCTGTAGTGTGGGCAGGTGAAGGGGTTTGGGCAGGAGGAACAGGAGGGGTTTGGGCAGGTGGAGGAGGGCAGAGCAGGAGGAGCAAGTGCTGGTATGGCCCATCCATCTTTCAAATTTGATATTTGATGCTTTGAAAAAAAATTAAGAAACAAATATTCAATAGGATAACGTTGCTGAGGGGCCAAGATCCTACGCTACAAATCTTTTGAAGCCAAAATGCATTTGATAATTGACTCTGTAGACTCTTCTGTTACTTTAAGCCCTCCACACCATAGGTGGTCATTATCTTCCCTGAAAGTGTGGAACTCATTAAGAGATGGAGGGTGGGGTAGGAGATAGGGGAGTGGGGGAGTGTTTGCTCCAAGTGCCAAGCCCTTGAAGTTTAGGACTGTGTTTAATACAGGAAGAGGTGTGTGTATGTGTGTGTGTGTGTGTGTGTAAACATGTGTGCCTGCTGGTAGGTGTAGGAAGTGTGGAGAAAGCAGGGAAGTCTGGGATGTGAGCTCGGTACTGGATAAGTGATTTGAAAGAGGCACAGGGCAGTTCCAGTTTAACCAGAGCTCACTTTGAAGGTCATTCCTCCAGTGGTTTTAAACTTGCTCAGGCAAAGGGCACTTCTTGTGAATTAATACACAAGAAGCATCAGAAGGGGGGTGAGGACACAGGAAGAGCTCAGTAAGTATTAACTATTACTTATACAAATGCGTACGATTTTATTTGAAACATGGCTTCTACTGCTAAAGAAATTCTGAAAACTTGTCCATCCAGTCCAACTCCCTCATTTTACAGGCCAGGACATAGTAACTCATCAAATGTAAGCATTTACCCAGGACTATACAACTGCTGAGGGAGGGACAAAAATGGGTATAGCAGAGAGGTCTCCTGGCTATGAGTCAGGACTTCTTTGCGCTGCTCAGGACAGGGGATCCTTAGGAACTGGACCCAAGGGCATTTCTAGTTGCTAAGGGAATTTCTCATCAGCCTCAAGCCCTTGAAGCAGGGAGAGTGTTCTGTTCATCCTTGGGGATAGCACAAAACTCTGGCACATACAGGCAGTTGAGAAACTGTTGTATGGATGATGAAGCTTTGACCAAGGTCATATGACTGGTTGAGGACTCAGATTTCCTGGGATGATTGAGCCAAGTGAAACTGGGGGGAAATGATAGCGGGCCCATGAGGAGCACTGTGTGGTAGAGAGGAATGGGCAGGATGCTTGTGGCGCTGGTGCCACCAACCACATGAATCTAGTGCAAACCAAGAATCTTGAGGTCCAGTCCTGACTCCGACAGTGCTACCAACAGAAAACCCTGTGGAGTATTCTATGCATGCATTTCTGTGTTTGCACAAGAAAGAAAAATCAGATAGTCACATTCTTTGGAAATGATAAGTTTGATGCATGTTTCTGATCGACAGGTGAGTGAATTTTGTTTTGCAGAATTAATCAGGAGAAAAAAAGAACTTCACTATTGCCAAAGTTTTGTATTTTACTCTCTCACTGAGCCTCATTTATTGATTATTATTCATCAGATTACTATGCGATGTGACTCTACTTTGTGCTAGTACCTGCCTAGCCCGAGGACATCAGGAGGGTTATGACAGTCTCTCCACTGTCAAGGAACTCATAGTGTAGGCACACATGTCATGAATGCATACCTGTGTGCTCAGAGGATGGGGCAACTGACTCTAAGGAGAAGCTGGGAAAGGCTCTCTAGAGGGGAATTAGTATTTGAGCTCCATTAAGTAAGTAAGAGCGAGAGCAGAGCATGCCCTGGGGTGATGGGGAAGGGCTGTGTTCACTGCCAGCCCTCAGAGGCACAGAGCATTTGAGATGGAGGGGCAGGGTGGGCTCCCCAGAACTGACACATGATGCCTGAGGAGGTTTCTGTGAGAGACCAAATATAGGACTTGTCCAGTTACACCACTGACATTGTGAGACAAGGAGAATGAGCCCCGCTTAGGGTCTGTCCCTTGGACTTGGCATTCTACTCTCCAACTTTTCCCTCTACCTCATGTTTTCTCACCCAGACCCAAAGGATTTGTGCCTGACTGAACTCTTGAGAGAAAGGGGATTAAAAGCTAGAATTGCAATTTTCTCTAATAAGATGCCAGCAGAAATCAACACTTGTGTGGTCTCTCTGTAACAAGGGTAAGGCAAGGAGAGCCAGTCCTCCTCTCGCCTGCTAGAAGCTGGCAGGGTCTATCGTCAGAGCAGCTACTTTGCTCCCTGAGTATGAGCAGCACCTGACCCCTAGACCTGATGGGGCTGAAGGCTGTAGCAGCCTTGACAGAGGGGAGGCTTTGGGAGAGAATACCATGGGTGGGCATGTGCTCATTTCAGAAAGAAAATGGAAGGTGTATAACATGTGAGGGCTGGATGGGCTCTTCATGCTGCCCAGTAGGAGAAAAGGCCCCATGCTGCACCATGCCTCAGTCCCTACCCTGATACCTATTACCAAATGAAACAGGGAGAGACATACTATGGTGCCCACCCCCCCATTCTCTCTCTTTCTCTTTCTCTCTTCTCCCTCACCCCCACCCCCGAACACACATAAAATATATTTATGTTATTGGTCCAAAGTCTGTATGTTTGATGCTTTGAAAGGCCAAAACTCTAAACATCAAAGTCTGGAGTAAGGAAAGGTTTATTGATTGAGAAAACGCCAACTGAAAAGATGGGAGCCCATCTTAAGAAAGTTTAGAGTTCAAACTTTTATCCCAAGGGAAGGGAAAATGGAAGGGGCCAGAAGCCATTGACCACCACAGACATTAGGTGCCAGGAGGGTCTGAGGAATATTGTACTAGTTTATGTGAGTCCAGAAGATTCCTGCAAATCTTTGAAAACAATAATTATTTTTGTACACACTTTCCTTATCTCTTCAGGAAAGACATTGTCTGGTAAGGAGCTGTTTGTAAGACTTAAGCCTCACCTTGGCCGGTGTGGCTCAGTTTGTTGAGCATCATCCCTTGCATGGAGAGGTGGCCAGTTTGGTTCCCAGTCAGGGCACATGCCAGTGTTGTGGGCTCCATCCCTAGTAGGGGGCATGCAGGAGGCTAGGAGGCAGCCAATCAGTGTCTCTCTCTCTCTCTCTCTCTCTCTCTCTCTCTCTCTCTCTCTCTCTCTCTCTCTCTCATCAATAAAAACATATTTTGCGAAAAGATATAGAACATTAAAAAAAAACCCACATAAGCCCATCTGGCGTGGTTCAGCGGTTGAACATCAACCTATGAACCAGGAAGTCATGGTTGATTCCCAGTCAGGGCACATGCCTGGGCTACAGACTCCATTCCCAGTGTGGGGAGTGCAGGAGGCAGCCAATTAATGATTCTCTCTCATCATTGATGTTTCTATCTCTCTCTCCCTCTCCTTCCTTTTTGAAATCAGTAAAAATATATTTGAACCTACATACAGTCCTAGCTAGTTTGGCTCAGAGGATAGAGCATCAGTATGTGGACTGAAAGATCCCAGGTTCCATTTCAGTCAAGTGCACATACCTGGGTTGTAGGATCGATCCCCAGTGGGGGGTGTGCAGGAAGCAGCCAATCAATGATTCTCTATCATCATTGATGTTTCTATTTTTCTCTCCCTCTCTCTTCCTCGCTGAAATCAATAAAAATATATATTTAAAACACACACACCAAACCCTTAAGTCCCAAGCAGAATTCCTGATTAGCATCCTATATGCAGGACTAAGCAGAAGCTATTAGCCTGGAGGCGATGGGAACAGGCAGGCTTGAACAAGATGGAGTCAGAGAGGTCCAGCATTTCACTGAGCTACATATGTATATGAAGTATACCTGGAGGAAAGAATTTCAAATGGATCTTAGAGAAAATGTTATAACTTGAGAAAACAAAATGACTATAAACCCAAATATTTAGAATTGGTTAGAAGACTTTGGTTCTAAAAGAAAGTCATTTCATTCTAAATGATACCTACCAGCTTATAATATCCACAAGAAAGGGTAATGGGCCCGTGCACATGACAGAATTTATGTGTAAGACAGTAACATGTGAAAGTAGATATCTGCCCTTTCTAATGGTGCATATGAACAGGATCAAGCTGGAGAGCCAAGCTCATGTATTGGGAGGAGGAAATGGGTAGATGAGGAGAACTCCCACTAGAACCGAATAGAAAGATATTAAAACTATGATAAAAAGGAAGATCAAAGAAGGAGAAAAAACTCTGCTTTCTTTTCAAGATGCCAGAAAATGGTCAGAAATGCTATAAAAATGTGAAGAAAGCCCTTCTTAAAGAAGAGGTAAGGGCTAGAGATCTTCAAAGGCATCTTCAAAAACATTGTGTCCATGTTTAGTGGTGAGCACAGACATTAAAAACACTGGTGAAAACGCACACACACATACAAACACTGGTGAAGAAATTGGAATAAAAATGTGAAAAAACTCTCAGGCTATAGGATGCCCAGATGCCCAGATGCCCCAAACCTGAGGTCAATGCTACAAAGATCATGGGGGTAGGGGGTTCCTCTGTCCTCATCTTCATTTATTTAATACTAGAGGCCCGATGCATGAAATTCATGTAAGAGTAGGACTTTCTTCCCCCGGCTGCTGGCTCTGGCTTCCTTCTGGCACCTGGGACTCAGGCAGCCCTGGCTTTGTCCAGAAGGACGTCTGGTCTAATTAGCATATTTTGCTTTTATTATTATAGATTTATTTGTTTGTTTGTTGTCTTTCTTTGTCCTCACCTTTCAATAAAGCTGTTGATCTAACTAAAAAACAAAATATGGGGAAAAAACAAATAAAGAGACCTGTGTAGACAAAGATGAGGTTATCAAGAGAGAGAGAAGGGCAAGAGAGAAGCAGAAGGCAGCTTGTCACAGAATATTCCAGCAGATCATGGTAAACAAAAGTAAATACAGACTGATGAACATGGTGCTGAAAGGATAAAACTATTTCTAAGGATTTTATAGAAATGTATTAAGAACTGTCTATGTACCAAGTACACTTACTGAGCAATCTAATTTAAAATTGAAAGCTGATTCCAATTCCAATCAGTTATATGCGCTGCCAAAGCTATGTGATTGGAGAGAGACAGTGTACTGATTGAAATGCCACCTCCTCTGGCACATGGGTGGGCTCACCATTGACCCAGAGCCCCTGCCCTTCTGCCAGATCAGACAGGTCTCTGCCCTGTGCTGGGGTGCCAATGGACACTTTGTGCTTTGTCACCGGGTGTGCACAGGGAGGTTGTGACCTTGTGGTGGAAGCCTTGCTGCCAGCTCTGAGCAGGTCTCCAAGGGTGGCTTGAACTGTGCTTTGAGCGTCTTCAATGGTGTACGAAGCACAGGTGAATGTCAGACACTGAGAGGCGCTACAGTGCAGTGCAGAGGGATGGGGCTCTGTAGCAAGGTGAACCAAGATGCAAATTCCTGGCTCTTCCGTGAACCAGTTTTGAGATATCTCTAAGCTTTAGTTACTTCATCTGTAACATAGGAGTAAACAGTGAAGACAAGATGAGGTCATGCCTCAAGAAGCAGCTCATTATATTCATATCAGTCCTCTCCCTCAGGTAAATGGGGCAGCAGAGGCATGGGCCTGGCTCACCCAGGTTAGGCAATGAGGTGATGTCAGTCTGGAATGGATAGCCCAGTCAAAGAAGGCTGGTGGTGACCGATGTTTTTGCAAGCCTGATGCAAGAAGGTTTCTGAAATCTCATGACTAAGGGCGGCAGGAATACCAGGGGCCATGTTGTATTGGGCACAGAGCTGTGCTGTGGCCAGGGGACTTCTGAGAATAATAGGAACACACCACCTCACTTGTTCACCATGGACCAGTTATGAGGCTTCAGAGTAGGAAAGAGCGACTTCCCAAAGGAAGGAAACAGGGTGAAAAGCCAGTTGTGCTTCGAAGAAACTCAGTTGGCTGGACTAGATTGTGGACAAGAGAGAAAAGGCCTGCTGTTGTGGCACAGAAGGGACTCTTAGGGCCTCATTATAAGGGAGGATGAAAGAGGAGACACAGCAAATCATGTCAATGGGACTTTAAATCTCTGGGCCAGCAGATGTAGGCACATTTCTTAGAGTATAGAAGAGTTAAAAGAAGAAGAAGTGGGTATAGGAGGAGCCTATTATAGAAAAAAAAAGGCAGAAATTAGTCTGGCTGGCGTGGCTCAGTAGTTGAGCATTGACCTATGAACCAGGAAGTCACTGTTTGATTTCTGGTAAGGGCACGTGCCTGGGTTATGGGCTCGATCCCCGGGGTGGGGCAGCGGGAGGTAGCCAATCAATAATTTTCTCTCATTATTGATATTTTTATCTCTCTCTCCCTCTTCCTTCCTCTCTGATACCAATTTTTAAAGAAGAGCAGAAATTAGAGTTAGGAGGTAAAGAGTACAGGCCAACTGGATTTGTAAGAAAGTGGTATACAGCCAGAGGTTGGGAAAATTTCACTGGTAGATAAAAATTGCAAATATGCACATGCCTTTTTACAGCTAAACATATAACAGTAGGGTGATCCCAGAAGAGACCTGAAGAACTACTTGTGGCTTATAGTCTTTGGCAGTCCAGGGCAATGGTGCTCAAACCCTGGGTATCAATAGGGGTAGGTTGGTTGTGAGAACTACAAACATCTGGATAGGAGCAGGAAAATAATTAATCCATAGAACTGTCAGTCTATGATAAATGCAAAGTCACACAGTAACATATTTTGTCTTCCAACTTCCCTTCTTAGGGGCCAGTTCCTTCTCTCCCCTCCTCAGTTTCCCGGTCTCTGAAATGGGTTAACTGTGCCTGCTGTCACTGGAGCTGGCCACAGGAATTGGAGGAAAGGGTAATCTATAATAATAAAAGCATAATACGCTAATTAGACCAGACATCTTTCCAGACAAAGCTGGGACTGCAAGGGAAGCCTGGGTCCTAGGTGCTTGATGGTGGCCAGGGCAAAGAACACCTATTCTTGCATGAATTTCATGCATCAGGCCTCTAGTTAATAAATAAATGTCAAGCATTGTTCACAAGAGATGAGGGAGTACTTAGCAGAAAAGCACATTTCTTCTCTTCAACCTAAGCATTTGACAGTCAGAAGATCCAAGGACCAAAGAAAGGGCTGGAGTCCTCACAGACCACTGGCATACTGCCTCAAGCCAGTGGAGAGGGACAGCAGCTCCGGGCAGTCAGTAATCATGTGAAGGTGCTGGACCCAGACTCCCCCCACTCCCCCCGGAAGTAAGGGTACCTGGGATGCAGACACACTTGTCCTGCTCCTGAGTCAGGAGCACTGTGCTCAGCTGCATTGAGTTCATGTGCCCTGGTGCAGAGGCAGCCTGGCCACCGCGTGAGATGTGGGCCTGGAATTATACAGCAGAGGGTTGGTCTTGACTCTGCTATCAATCTAGTTGTGTGACTTGGTCAGTTTCCTTGACCCCTCGAAGCTTCATCTGTGACGTGGAGAGTGGCAACACCAGCCCTTACAAAATCAAGGGATTGCAGTGAGAACAACCAGACCCCTTCTTCTCTCCCGCCCTCCCCTGAGCACAGCACCCTCCCCTGCCCCCTGCCAGGGCTCCAGCCTAGGTTCCTAGAGGGACAGGCACAGCTCCCCAAGCAGTGAGTGTCCAGCAATCCCTCAGCTGCACGGGACTCCTTCGCAGAGACAGGTGTCTCTGGGGAAACAGCTCCAGCTGAGGCAGCAGGGTCTGTCTGTGCTGGTCCAGCTCTCCCCCTGGACCTTCCCCATTGAGGACCCTTTCCTAGAGGGCAACTGAGTCTTTCTGGGGGTCACCAGGAGCCACTCCTTCTGCCGGTAATGGGGCGGCAGTGCATCACCGTCGCCCTGCCCAGGTTAGGAAATGAGCTTGTCAGGCTGGAGCGGAGCCGGTCCTGCTCTACCAGTTCAAGGTTCTGACCTGGTTTAAGCAGTTTAAGTCTCTGGCAGCCATGTTCCCAAGGACAAGCACAGGCAGGACCCAGTGCCAGTCCCCACCCTCAGCTTCGTTAGGCCCCTGGTTTTGTTAGTTACTGTCTTTCCTCCCTGGTCCTATGTCAGATTCAAAGGTCATGACCTTCTTCCTTGCACCAGCTGTGTTAAGAAGAACCTGGGGTCAGCTGGTCGAGGGTCCATTCACTCCTGTGGGCAGGAAGGGAAACCCAAGAGGGTTAAAGGAATGGTGAGGGTGGGAAAATCGACCCCTAGCCTCTGTATGCTCCATCACAGACTACAAAGCAACCCCAGCCATGATTTTCCATTTGATTCTTACACAGTCCTGTAAAGCACGAGGGTTAGGTATTATTTACCTCTTACAAATGATGAAACCAAAGCAAACTGTAGATTCTTCAAACCACCGAAGCTGGTAAGGGCCGGCCCTGCTTAGACCCATGTCCTCACGTCCTGGCTGTAGTGACCTGCTCTTTCTAGGGACCAGGTTCTCTCAAGGCCAGAGCAGCTCCCTTCTTGGCCTCCTGCGCCCTTGGCCACCTCCCGCTCTTCCTTCTCAGGCCCCTACTTTCTCCCCTGGGGGCAGGGCCCACTTGAACAATTGAAGATGCGAAAGATTCTTCCTCCAGGGTTCGCAGTGGTGAGCAAAGGAACTTTGTGAGGAAAACAAACTTCTGCTCTCAGTTTCCAGGGTTGTTTTTTGATTTGCGCTCTTTTGAAAACTGCTTTATCTCTGAGGCCTACTCCTTTCCCAAAATTTCACCTATGTCCCCAACCACATGGCCTCGTCTTAAGGAGGTCTCAAATATGTCATGTCAGCCACCAAACAGGCCATCATAGTGTGGCTTCACGCCAGGAAGTTTGTCCTCACCACTGTCAACACGTATCAGATATAGAAATGCTTGTATTTTCGTAGGCCATGCGCGTGGAGCCTGGTCCTAAGGAATGTGTCATGCAACATTACACTTCAACGGCATCACCATGGCTGAGGGCCACCTACCAGCTCAGGCCCGGACAGTCTGGGAATGGGCCAGCAGCTTCCCTCTAAGCAAGCATACCTGCTTCTTTAACATGAATACATTCAAAGACACCAAAATTTGCAACTTAAAAAACAAATTAAAGAGCTTATCCCACCCTGGTAAGATTGAGAAGCTGAGAAGACAGTCCCTCAGGTAGATCTAAAATGAAGGGGAAACGAACCCCGACGAACCCCTCCTGGTCTGGAAGCCCTAGAGACCCAGGGCCACTTGATCCCCAGGCCCCACAGAGAACGAATGCCCAGCCCACATCGGGGTCTCACCATGTCCCCGAGAACGCAGTCACGATGCAGTCTCGGGGTTTAATCCTCCTGAAGACAGTGCTTCTCTGGGCAAGAGCTCTCGAATGGAAACCCGGTATTTTAAACTTCTGTCAGCTACGCGTGCTTATCTGGATCCCTTCTTTTAAAAAAGGAAGTTCTCTGAGGACCGGGATCGTGAAGAAATGAGTCCTTATCCAAATAAGAGGTGTTGAGCAAAATAAAGGTTTGTGTGTTTTTTTAAAAGATGTCACCCACATCCACTTTCTTGCTCGTGCACACACACACTGACCATATCAGACTTTTTAAATCTCTTTCTTTTTTTCAGAGAGAGAGAAAGAGAGAGAGAGAGAGAGAGAGAGAGAGAGAGAGAGAGAGAGAGAGAAAAGAAGAAGAAGAAGAAGAAGAAGAAGAAGAAGAAGAAGAAGAAGAAGAAGAAGAAGAAATAGAGGAAAGGAGAAGAAGGAGAAGAGGAAAGGAGAAGAAGGAGAAGAGGAAAGGAAAAGGAGAAGAAAAAGGAGTAGGAAGAGGAGAAGGAGAAGAAGAAAAAGGAGAAAATTGAGAGAGGAAAAAGGAGACAGATGCGGCAGATACTGTCAGGTTCTATGTGGTTGCTGCCTGGACAACTTGGGAAACATGATGCTCACCTAAAGGACACCTGACCTGCCTTGTGTGATCATTTACACAGTGAAGAGGGCATGTTTGTATAGAGAGACCCCATGACCCTTGTGCCTGGCTCTCCTTAGGGCAAAAGGGAGGGTAGCTTTCTGGGAAGAAGGGTGAGTGGGTGGATGATGGAAAAGTCGTCTGAAGTTCTCCAAGCATACCTCAGACAGTAGGAAGATAGGCCTGTGGCCCATCTGTGTGGCGTTGTGCCTTAACTCACTCTTTCTGAGCAGGGCACTGGACCCGTGGGTGTGTCATAGGCCCTCCATTAGTTGGCAGCAGTATCTGGGGTTTGCTTCCTTCCTTTACATATTTCTTACCAGGTGTGTGGAACTAGCAATGGTGGGAGCAGAGATGAGAGGGAGAGAAGCTGGTACAGGAGTGTCTGTGGAAATCCTGCTCTGACTCACACTCGGGGAAAAGGCAGTCTTGGAGCTTCAGGATCTGGTCCCGAATCCAGAAATATACCAACAGCATCAAGCACCACCCTCAGAGCACTGAGTTGTTACTGTTTTTAGACTAAAGTTGCTGATTTACAACTTTGGGTTCTCCTCCAGTTATGTCATTAATAGCTGTGCAATGAAGCTTCGACCAATGGAAGCCCAGCAGCTGACCAGGAGACACAGGTGGGAAGGATCAATTGAAAATTAGCAGAAAGCTGGGGCTGTCCAGTGCCTGGCAGACATACCTGCATGAAGTCCCCATCGGCAGTGCTAAATAATGAAAAGACTGCTGTCATACTGAGAATTCCTAACCACGGGGATTATATTCCACCCATCTTGTTTAAAATGGCAAGGAATAAAACAACGGACACCCTTAGAGATATTGCCACCGAAGGTGGTTAAAGTTAAAATGCTCGGTGGTTAAAGGGGTCAGTTTCAGTCATCTAGAAAAACAGTTGGCTCAAAACACTTCTTACGGAAAGTGCAGGATAACCAGCACATTGTCACTGGGGCTGGGCATGTGTGTGAACTGTGAGTAGGCCCTGTGTCTGGGACAGAGAGTAGTGCATGTCCTGCCAAGTTCCCAGGTGTGTCATTGACCAAACAAGAGGGGGAAGGACTGTTTTTGCCAACCACCCCAACAAGTCTGGGCAAACTGTGGGCAGTGAATACACAGCAGCCCGCGCCAGCAACCCATTCTGAGGGGAGAGCAATCAAACACACGATCCCCGGAACACAGACACGTGATGTGTCTCTTTGAACACAATCTCCATGAGAGTCAGGCCTCGGTGCTTTCCCAGGTGACCCCCTGGGAGCCCAAGAACCACACCTGTGATTGCACAGGGATCTCAAATGGAAATGTGGTCTCCAACTTCTGAGTCCTTAACATGTAATCTTTCCTGCAGAATGAGGTTCATCTGTGAACTCACTCCACAGCCAGGAGCTCCTCCTCAGAGGCAGGCACGGGAATGACAAGGTGAGCAGGACAGACGTTGCTGGCATCAGTGAGATCAGGTGCTTAACTCGGCTGTAGACTTTCTGAGAACTCGGTAGCCATCTGGGTCCACTTCAAGAATGGTAGGCCTGTGGCCAGGCAGAAGGTGCTTGGAGGAAACAAAATATGGGCAAATGGGTAAATGAGTGAGAGTAATGGTCCTATTCACTGAGTATTTACCTGACGCTGGTCACTGAGCTAATGCTTTCCCTGAAGCTCAGTTAACCTACTTAACACCTTATAAAGCAGGTACTACTATTATCTTCTTTAGCATTCAGGCGGCTGATGCTGGGGAGATGAAGTCATCTGCCCCAGGCTACATAGCCTGTGACACAGGAAGCCAGGAACATGCCTCACAACTGTCCAGTCCCAAAGCCAAACACTGCATTGCCCCTGTGGGGCGTGTGAGTTATGTTTATGGGAATGGGCACTATGGGAGCTTGAAGCCCACCATCTACAGCTCACTCCTTAAGAAAGGCATGACAGAGCGTGGCCTCACGTGGACACAAAATGATTCCCACATAGGCTCCTTCCTTGTTTCCAGGAGGTGGGATCTCCCTGGGCAAGGTCAGGGCAGTGTCAACACCAGAGACTGGCTCAGGGGTGAGGGATAAGCAGGTTCCAGCAAGTCAGGGGAGCCAGAGGAGTCTCCAAGACCTGTCTTACTGGTTCCTCACAAGTAGTTTGTCCACAAAGCCAAACAGTAATGGGAATGCTGGAGTGTTTTGTTCCTGGGGTCAGGCTCCTGTGAAAGCTGGAGCAGGCTTTAGCATTGGTTCTAAACATCTGAACAAAAGGACAATCACCCCAGACACCCCCTCCCACACACACACACACACACACACACACACACACACACACACACACACACCAGGCAGTCTGACAGTGACAACACCCCTTGCTCCAGGGCTTCCTCCTTCCTGTAACATCCTCAGAGGTTTCAACTCTCCTCAGTGAAGGAGACCTCTTTATCCCCCAGGACCACGGCTGTGCCAACTAGGAAGGGTTTCCTTGGCTATAGTGCCAGGGAGATATACTGAGAAGGGGCAGGAGAGGGAATGAGTCCTGGACATGAGACTTGACCTCCAACAGGGACACTGAAAAGGCTCACAGCTTTCTCTAACAAACCTTCCCACTTCTCCCCTCTCTGACAGACCACATCCTCATTGGTTCCAGGTCCTTTAGCAAAATTGACTCCCATCAAATGTGGTTATTCTGTGCCCCTTGGCACGGTTCATGCTTCTTACATGGCCCCAGGGGCTCAGCTGTGGGGCCAACCAAGTGGCAGTCTCCCCAGCCTTGGGCTCCCACGCCAGGCACACCCTCACTCCCATCACATGCAGGAGCCTCTCAGGCCTGTGGATGCACTTTGGCTGTGAAGGTGCCATCAATATGAGGCATTTCTAGTTCTCTCCCACTCCCTCCAAAGAGCTGGGCTCTGTACCTAGGCCACTGTGAACTAAACCAGCAGAAGAAGAAAGGGGGGCCATCAAGTTTAGTTAAGGTTGGCAGGAAATGCCCCTTTTCCCAGCCCCAAGTTTGGCTGTCAGATGCCCTGTGCTTTTGGTTACTAGAGACGGCTAGCCCTGATGCTGGCCCAGGCAGCCAACCACTCCACTCAGTTAGGAGGCTGAGCATGTGGGAAGGGGTGAAGAAATGATTTCAGTGTTGATTCCTGCTCTGAAAAGAGAAGACACTGCCTTAGAGAGGAAGTAGGTCCCAAAATGATGGGCTGAGGATGAAGACATACTCAGCCAGAAGTCCGGCTCTTTCTTCAAATTCTGGGTGGCCTTGGGCATAGCACTTTACTTCCCGAAGCCCCCATCTCTACGTAGAATGAGTGTAACATGAATAATGGTTATTGTCCTCTTAGCTATATGATCTTTCTTTTCTTTTTTAAAAAATACATGTTTTTATTGATTTCAAAAAGGAGGGGAGAGGGAGAGAGAGAGAGAGAAACACCAATGATGAGAGAGAATCATTGATCGACTGCCTCCTGCATACCCCACACTGGGGATGGAGCCCGCAACCCAGGCATGCGTACTGACTGGGAATCCAACTGTAACCTCCTGGTTCATAGGTCAATACTCAACCACTGAACCATACTAGCCAGGCTAGATGATCTTCCTAAACAGAAGCCTCTGCATATGTTAGAGCTGACTTCCAAAAGCCGACCAGTGTTCAGAGCTGTGAGCTGTTTGAAGCTCCAGGCAGACAAATTTACTACATTTGTTCAATCAAGGAAGTATAATAAAATTGAGAGTGAGGTCCCCCTTCAAGTGGGTATTTTCTGGAGTGTTGATTGACATCAATCACTAGCCAGCTTGCAACTACACATGAGATTTGTCGCAGAATAATAACACCTTCTGATGATCAAAGTATTTTGACCTTTGATCCTAAGTGCCCTGATCAGATACGGTGGACATATTATCCTTCTTTATAGATGAAGATATGGAGACCCAAGTTAAGTTCCCAAATCAGATATGGAGCTTGAACCAAGAACCCAAGTCTCTCCCTTGCCTTACCATGTGTTTTTTAGTTCCATGAGAAAAACAAGAAAATAATAATCAAAAGCCCTGCTAATAAGATGAAAGAAAAGGAAATTTAAAATATAGATGCATATCTTCAAATAGCCTTAAAAAAATAAATAAAGGAGCTGGGCTGCTCCAGTTATTAGGAGCTCCGCCCTTCCCTTGTGGCCTGCGGAACAGGAGCTTCCCTGCGCTGGTGTCTTAGGTGGACCCACATGCTCCAAGCGATACTGATTGTCAGTTTCAATGAGAAATTAGTTGCTCAATAAGTATTAAGGCATCAGTACTACTTCAGCACAAATGAAATAGCAATGCTTCTTCTAGATGTCTTTATGAAAGGAGCTATATAACTGGAACATTTCCCTGGTGTTTCTCTCCATCTGGGTCTCCTGGACTTGGTGTGGGCTAGGGTGGGTGTACAGTGCTGAGGAGTGGAAGGCGCTTGGCTGGCTGACCTACAGAGAGGGAGAGAATCCTCAGTGTGTTTGATGGGCTGAACCAGAGAGAGATGGAATTGATCACATTTCTCAGTTGGAGCGTGAGGGAGTTTGTTCCTTACATACAGGCAGGGGTGGAGAGAGTCCCGGGAATTTATCGTGATCAAGAGTGGTTTTGCTTGAGAAAGTCAACATGGGGACTCCAAGGCAAATGTACCTTCCCAGCCTTGGGTCTCACTACCTAAGGACTTGGGGATGATCCCCTAGGGCTAGCTCTTGGTCTAAACTCTGCTACTCAGAGCGGTGGGGTTCCTTCCAAAGAACAGACCAGACTGTGAGCTGGGGAGGTTCCCAGACTGGCGTTCTGTGCTTAGGGCCAACTCTTAGCAAACCTGCAAGTTTGGCCACGTTTGCAGTTTCAGTCCCGTGTAAGTCCTTCTACCCCTGAGCATCTTCAGGGGCTGGCCTGCTCGGCCACTCACTGCTCTCTGGTCTCAGGCAAGACATCCCTGTGAATGTAAACAAGCACCCAATTCTGCCTTGTGTCTGCACAGAGAACCTTGGACCTAACGATAGAAGGAATCAAGTTAGAGAAAGATTCTGTGGGGACAGGAAGCCTTTCCTCACCTGAAGTCACACTTGGAACTTCAAGATGTTTAATAAACAATTCTCAGCACCACCTGTGTACCAGGTTCTGAGTGCCACCCGGCTCCTTGCTTTCTCAAAGCTACAGACAGGTGGCCACCTCCTCCACCTATAGATTGTTGACACCCTGAACTGGGTATATGAGGACACCATGGTTCCACCCTGGTAACATTCCACTCAATCCTAGCTCCACCTGCCCCCGCGGGTCCTGCCCTGTAGGACAAGAGCTGGACAGCAGTCCCGAGAGAGGGCAACAGGAACCCTGGCCACAGGGATCCACTCCTCCAGGGCAGCTGTGCCCACTGAGGCGGGTCCCTTCCCCTTGACCGCCTCAGGCTCTATAAACTGGGGAGGCTGTCCTGACCCCTCAGCTTGGTGGGGGTCTCTGTGAGAATCGCCTGACAAAAAGCTTCTGGGTCAGGAGAAGCTGGTAGGCCCATGGCCTCAGGTAGCTCCCCCAGCCTCTCCAGGGCGGGCCCTGCCACTCCAATTCCTGCATTTCTTGTCTGCAGCTGATCTGTCCCTCATGGGAGGAGGATTTTGCCTGAGGACTTAGGGTGGGTGGGGAGCCTGCCTCCTCCCTTTGCTCTGACAGCAGAAAAGGAGGGGTTCCCACCCCATGGTAAGGCTGCCGCCCGAGCTCTGCCCTCACAAAGACACAGCTCGTCCCAGTCACTGGTCCCCAGTTCTGACGGGAGTCCTTTGCACCAGTTGGCAGCAGCGACATGGCAGAGGAACTGTCTAAAGAGCAGGTGGCTGATTTCAAGGCGGCCTTCACCAGGTTCGATAAGGATGGGGATGGCAAAATCAACGTGCAGGAGCTGGGCGCCGTCATGAAGGCCCTGGGCCAGAACCCATCAGAGGCCGAGCTGAAGGAGGTCATCGCCCGGGTGGATACTGATGGTGATGGTGCCATCAGCTTCCAGGAGTTCCTGGCCGAGATGGTGAAGAGGATGAAGTCCTGGGGCGGTGAGCAGGACATGAAGGAGGTCTTCCGAGCTTTCGACCTGGACGGCGATGGCCACATCACCATGGACGAGCTCAAGAAGGCCATGGCCCAGGTGGGGCAGAAGCTCTCCCAGGAGGAGCTGGAAGCCATGATCCGGGAAGCGGATGTGGACAAGGATGGCCGGGTGAACTATGAGGAGTTCTCACGAATGCTCAGCCAGAAGTGAGGCCCCGTCCGGTGTCTCCTCTGCTTGACTCTGGTTCTGCGGCCCCTGCTTGTGCACTGGGGACAAAGAGGGAGTCTGGGTGGTGGGACACCTTGCCTCTCTGGGCCTGGGTTTTGTGCTGTTGGGATACCCTCTGTGCCTAGGGGGCCTAGGGCTTCTCCTGTGAACAGGGGTGCTCCCTACCTCACAGGGCTGTTGTGAGGAACCCCAAAGCCAAGTGGTGATCCAAATAAAAGGAATGTGAGCTCCGAGGGCGGTGCACTGGTGCTTGAATGTTTGAAGGGCCCCAAAGGGTGGCATGTGGGATTCTGAGCGTCTACCCCTTTCACTGGTCCCAGTGGGAGAACCAACCTGAACAGGCCAGATGTCTGCCTGTTCTTCTCTTCACGGTCTGGGTGTGGTGAGGGGTGGAAGCGGCATGGTTCTTTGCCTGAGCTTCTGGGTTAAGGTCAGAGCACGGACCCCAGAACTGGGACACTGCTTCCAGCACAAACAATAAAGTTAACCATGCTTTGAATACAGCCAACTGTTGTTTAGATTCAAATTATTTTTTAAAAAGTGTGGGTGTGTCCTGTATTTGAGATGCAGGTTTGTGTAGATTTGAAAACCACAAAGGTGGAGGTGGCCTCACTAGAATGAAGGCAGGAGACTGGGGAAGTGGGGACAGAGATACTGTGATGGGCAAAGGAATTGTGCAACTTGAGTTGGGGCTGCTTGCCCTAGATCCCAGGGGCCAGGGTTTAGGGTGTTTCCAAGCTGAGAGCCAGTCTAATCTGAGCTCATCTTGCACATGAGGAAACCAAGGCCCAGGGGGTTGAAGGGAGCAGTCCCACAGTTCCCCATTGTCTGCAACCAGCTGTGGGTACTATTTAGTGATGGGCTTCTGCTTCCCATTTCATGAAATGACTTTTTGTTTAGTTTTTGAATAAAATTTTAGTCCAAACTGTCTGTGGTGACTGACTTTATCTTGTCCTTGTGTTGGTGATTCCAGTTCAGGGTGGAGAGACGCAGAGTCAGCTTTCTTTGGGATTATTGCAAAACACTGGCGCCAGGCCCTTCACCGCCCACCCCATCATTTGAACACCTATGGTGAGGGTGGGGGTGGAGCCAGTTATCAGGGAAGGGCTGCCACATCACCGACATTTTTATGCTCCCCCACTTGACATTTCCAGTGGGTCACTCCGGTCTCCCTGTCCTCAGATTTGGCCAGGTGCCTTCCAGCGTTCTGCCTGTGGTTAGATACAGTGAAGGAAGGTTCTGGGCTTGTGAACTATGGGCTGGAGAACTGTGAAGGAAGAAGGGAAGGAATTCAGAGGTCCCTAAGGGCTCCGAGGGAGGGAGGAAGGTGTGGGATCTTATCTGTAGACAAAGACTGAGAGATAAGGGAGTGGGGTAGAGGCAGACCCAGGCCTGCTGTGGTGATCTGAGGAGGGGTGGGTGGTTCCCTCCAGAAAGTCCCTGTCCTCTGAGGGACACAGGTCACAGTGAGTTTCTGAATTAGTGATTCCTAAATGCCAAGCAGGTCTAAGAGGAAGTTTTTCAGGCTCCACGTGAAAATGAGAGAGAAAAAAAAGACACTTTGACTAACCTAAATGTATTCAGTTTTTAAAATCCGAGGCTATGCTCTTTCTATATTTTCCATGTTAAATGTCCTTTCCTTTATAAAGCTACTGTAATAGCAGATGATAGTTTTGTGGGGTTATTTTTCATGTTCTTATTCTGTGAGTCCTTCTAGTGCCCAAAATAAATTTAGACATTTTACTGGTCCATGAGGACAAGTAACTGTTCAGGTCTGTGGAGTGTAAAATGGACTTTCTTTTCTGGAAAAAAAAAAAAGAAAGAAAAAAGAAAAGAAAAGAAAGAAAAAAAAAAGCTTTTTTCCCCCTGACTTTGAAGAAATATGTAGCTCATACATGAGAACAGTGAACTCCAAGTTTAGGGCTGATGTTTCCTGGGAGAGGGAGGCACAGAAGCCTCAACTGATGCCTTCAGGTTTTGTTTCTTAGGCTAGCTGACAGCTACATGGAAGCTAGCTGTTTTAGTCTCCATATTGTATGTCTAAAATATGTTGCACTAAAAATAACGCATACAGTACATGGGAGATGAGACCTTACAGAGTGAAGGAGAGAAATGAAGCCGCCGGCAGTCCAGGATGTAGGAGATTTGGTTGGTATCAGAGACTGGATGTTTGCCGTTTCTCACTGATGAGCTCTTCCTGAAAAGGGCTTGAAGGGGCCTCGAGGCAAGAAGCAGCAGCAGACACTTTTCTTTATCGATTGCCCTGGAAAACAGGAAGAGAATCTGAGGGTCTGGCAGAGGAAGTGACTCAGTCCTGAATGAGACAAGGATCAGGAATGGAATTGAGGGCTCTGAGGGCTGTTCCTTCAGTGCTCCTCCATCACCTAGTGGCCCTGCCTCTGGAGGAACTGGTGCTGGGGGGAGGTATGGGGGGAGGGGGGTTGCCGGGGACCCACAGGGCAGAATATTCTGAGTTTCAGATACTCTTGTCACAGCTGATCCTGCAGGAGATATACAGAACAGGTTTCAGCATTGACTCCAAACTTCCTTGAAGACTTTGAGGGTTGAGCTGGGCTCCACTCCCTCACGTGGTCCATACAGCAGCCCTGCCCCCGTCTAGGACACTAGAAAGTGTGCAAGAAGCCTCTGAGCAGCCAACTCGGCTTTAGGGCACTGAAGGGAAACTTCATTCTCTGAAAGCCACTTCTCTGAAAATCAATTTGCCAAGACTAATTCTGCAAATGGTCCATTTGCTGGTATTTCCCAATTTATTTTTTAAAAAATTGGCTAGTGGGCGTGGCTTACCCCCGTCCTGGAGAAACGGTTAATTTTAATATTTTGCTTTTATTAGTTAAGATTGATTTCAGAGAGGAAAACAAAGGGAGAGATAGACAGAAACATCAATGATGAGAAAGAATCATTGATTGGCTGCCTCCTGCATACCCTTACTGGGTAACAAGCCTGTAACCCAGGCATGTGCCCCAAGAACACCGTCTGGGCTAGTCCTTCCTTTAATTCACAGATTTATTAAATAGTTCAATCAATTGGATATTTGAGTATTTGTAAATGCTTTGTATCTGAAACCTGAATCACACACAAAATTAATATTCAGGTAAGCAGAACTGGACTGATAAATCTGTTGGAACTGGTTGGGGTGAAAACACAACTGAGTTAAACTAAAAAAAATTTCCACCAAATCCTTCCAGATGTTAACCAGAATATTAATTTTAGTGAAATTACTCTAATTCTGATCAAATCAGATATTTCAAATTTTATACGTTAAATAATACCTTTACTTCATTGAGTTCCCCTGTATCTTTTATATCTTGATTTATACCTGTTCCTGACAGGCCTGATGAACCCACCTCTCCACTAAGGTCCTTATCAAATGCCTCCTCCTCCAGGAAGCTTTCCAGAGCAGGGTGGGGAACATTGTAGATCCTCAATACTTGCACTGGGAGAGAATGACTAGCTCTCCCCCTTCTTTGTATAATCCACATCAAAGTGCATCTTGTCTTAAAGTTCCTTGTGAACAAGGCCTAGCCTCCTTCTTCAGAATTCCAAACAGTAAACTAAAGCCCATTAACATCACACTAGATTGGGAACTCTGAATGCATGGCGTGGACACTCCTGATCTGTGGATGATTAGTGCTAACTTACCCTCCTACCATCTGAACTAGACATTGGGCTCCTTCCCCCATGAGGTATCACCTCCACCTGTAGAGACAACAGCTTCTGGAGTGTCACGGGATTAAAAGACATCTCCACAATGTCACACTCATCGAGGAGAGAGAAGACCACAAGTGTGACTGAAGAGGACGGTGACTCTCAGACCCTGTTTTATGGAAACAGTGTGTTGCCCTAAGATTCCAACAGTTCTGTAGTAGTCAGGATTCTCCTGAGAGAGAACCACGGGACATACAGAGATAGGTAAGAGGAGAAGCATTATCCAAACGGGCTCACCTGAGAAGCCCCAACTTTTCCATCTGCAAGCTGGAGACTCAGGAGACCCTGTGGAGATGGTTCAGTTCAAGTCCGAAGCCTGAGAATTGGGAGCTGATATGCACGTCCCAATCTGAGTCTGAAGGCCTGAGACCCAGCAGCTCTGACGTCCAGGCCAGAGGAAGATGGATGTCTCAGCTCAAGCAGAGAGCGAATCCGCCCTTTTGTTCTGTCCCGGAGCTTAGTGGGTTGGTGATGCTCACTGAGCTGGGGAGACGTGTGATGTGCTTTGCTCAGTTCACCA
This sequence comes from Murina feae, assembly GCA_004026665.1. NCBI lineage: Eukaryota > Metazoa > Chordata > Mammalia > Chiroptera > Vespertilionidae > Murina > Murina feae. The sequence continues at coordinate 23,417 of PVJC01023004.1, forward strand.
GTTCAAATGCTAGTTTCATCTGGAAACACCTTCACAGACACCCCCACAAATCATGTTCACCAGTTATCTGGGTGTCCCTTAGGCCAGTCAGGTTGACACATAAAATTAACCATCACAAGTTCATTTCCTCTTGGTTTAGAAATACAGAGATCCCAGGCATGTAACCCATAGGACAGATTTAGATGTCAGATCACTTGGACCAGTTTACAAGATTTCCCATCCAGATCAAAATCAATATCTCTCACCCTAGCCAGTTTGACTCAGTGGATAGAGCATTGGTCTATGGACTGAAGGGTCCTGGGTTCAATTCTGATCAAAGGCACATGTCGAGGTGCAAGCTGTATTCCCAGTATGGGGTGTGCTGGAGGCAGCTGATCAATGATTCTCTCTCATCATTGATGTTTCTATCTTTCTCTCCCTCTGTTCCTCTCTGTGAAATCAATAACAAATTTTTTAAAAATCAATATCTCCCTTTCTACTCAGAAAAGTAATCAAGAGCAGGTTCTCAATAGGTACAGAAACTGCATGTTCCAGTCTCGGGAACAACTTAGATACATTATCCTGTCCCTTCTCTGCAAACAGGTTCTGAGTTTTGGGGTTATTAAACACTAGTGGCCCGGTGCACGAAATTCATGCACATTAAAAGGGGATTAATTAGAGGAAATATTTTAATATTGCTATTTCCCCTTTCTCTATAATAGAAGTGTCAGAAATTAAAGAAAATTAGTGAAATGTATATAAAAATCTTCCTCCTGTCAGAGTCTGGGGTGCACTATGGGACCCAGAGTCAAGTACCCACCCACGTGGGCCTCAAAATCATGCAAGACCCAGACCTGGCAGACCCCTCCCTCATTGGGCTAGATCCAGACCCAGCCAGCCCCACATTTGTCAAGCTCCGCCAGGTGTGGGGGGGGTGCAGCCTCAGGTCCCCTGGCCTGGTGCCTGGGTGGGGCAGCATGGCCTCAGGTCCCCCAGGCTGGGGAGAGGGGCGTGGCCTGAGGCCCCCCATCAAGCCCTGTCAGGTGGGGGGGCAGCCTGAGGTTTTCCTGAAGCCCCCCAGCCTGGTATTGGGGTGAGGGACACAGCCTGATGTCCCCCAGCCCAGCACCAGGGCGGGGAGCGCACCTTGAGGTCCCCCATCAAGTCCTGCTGGGTGAGGGCATGACCTGAAGTTCCCCATCAATCCCTTCCAGGCAGGGGGCATGGCCTGAAGTCCACTGTCAAGCCCTGCTGGGTGGGAGGTGTGGCCTGAGGTCCCCTGTCAAGCCCCATGGAGGCGGAGGCACGCAGCCTCAGGTCCCTACTGATTGATCCTTAAGGCTTGTTATGGGAACTCAGCCTCAACTGTGGGTGCAACCATCTTTGTGAAGGAGTGATGATCAATTTTCATATTCCCTCTTTATTATATAGGATGACCATCCTACACCTCATTCACTGGACTGTGCTTGGTACCCTCTAGAGCAGCAGTTCTCACCTGTGGGTCGTGATCCCGTTGGGGGTTGAACAACCCTTTCACAGGGGTCACCTAAATACATCATGCATATCAGATATTTACATTATGATTCATAACTGTAGCAAAATTACAGTTATGAAGTAGCAACAAAAATAATTTTATGGTTGGGGGTCACCACAACATGAGGAACTATATTAAAGGGTTGAGGCATTAGGAAGGTTGAGAACCACTGCTCTAGAGGGAGCAGAGGTAGCCTTTCCCAGCCTCCCACCTATGAAGTCAGGGCTTGCCTTCGCCTCCTGCTGCCCAACCTGAAGATGACCTCATCGGCCCCTCACTGTGCTTCTCTCTGACTCTACTATACTAGTAATGTAGGACAGGGCCCAAACATCTCATCCTGCAAGCTCCTTCTTGCTTATCTGCAGCTGTTCCTTATCTCGGGGTACTCTCATCTCTCCCCAGTCAGATACTCCTCACCCCCAGAGCACTGGCACCCACTTACAATATCACCTCTGCTTTTCCAGCCTTTGCCTGCCCCAGCAATTCTCACCCTGGCTGCACAATTAGAATACCCAGAGTGTTATTGAAAAAGACCATGTTAGTCTGGTTTTCTGACCCCTACTTGGTGGGGAGCCCAGGGCTTCCTTCCTTCCTTCTTCCTTCCTTCCTTCCTTCCTTCCTTCCTTCCTTCCTTCCTTCCTTCCTTCCTTCCTTCCTTCTTCCTTCCTTCCTTTCTCTCTTTCTCTCTCTCCCCCTCCCTTCCTCCCTCTTCTTTTTCCTTCTTTTACTTTCTTTTAATGGATTTTTAGAGAGAAAGAGAGAGGGAGAGAGAGAGAGAAACATTGATGTGAGAGGGAAACATTGATCAACTGCCTCCTGTATGTCTCTTACCAGGGATCGAGCCTGCAACCTGGGCATGTGCCCTGACTGGGAATCGAACTATCAATCTTTTGGTACATTGGACAAAGCCCAACCAGCTGAACCACATGGGCCATGGCCTTTGTTATTTTCTTTAAGCTCTCGGGTGCTTTTGGGCAAGGCTGAGAAGCCAAGAATAGAAGCACTGCTCTGACTTGTCCCTGGAAACCATAGCTACTAGGTTCCTATGCCCACTGGGCAGATGGGCAGAGCTCAGGGAGGATCTGGAGAATAAGCACTCGACTTTACAGATCTCTATGGTGGGAAGCTGCTGGGTGCACAAGTCAAGTCTGAATCATGTTGCGAACAGATGGTGCTTTGCTTGGTGACCTGCAAGCCCCAATACTTACTCTGCCACCCAGAGACACTAGGTGCCAGGAGCTTCACCAACCTGGGAACCTTTCTGTCTAATAGACGTTTAACCCAATTCAAAGTTAAAATCATGAGGAAGGGGATGGCAGTACTTTCAAGGAACTGTATTTTCCCCAACCCAGAGTATGGTGGTCACAAAAGCATGGTGGAGGTGCTAATTGTGGTGATGCATTCATTCATTCATTCATTCATCACTCATTCATTCATTCCATAAGTATTTTCTTGAGCCACCCACCTTATTATGGATCTTTTGGGACATGGAGCGAGATGTCACACTAGCCTCTGCCCTCTAAGGGAGATGAGATATATGTATAAATGATCATGAACAGATACAGTGGGTGGTAGGTGACTCATCAATGGATTCTGGTGTCACCAGTGTGCACAGCAAGGACAGAAATGCTGAGGTGGTGGTCCTGGGGTCTGTATTGAAGGTGAGTGAGGTTATCAATAAGCTAGCAGATGTTCTTGGCAGAGGGAACCATGAGAGTAAAAGCATGGGAGTGGGGACAAGCACTGCCTTGGGGGAAGGGGGCATCTGCACTGCTGGGCAAATCAGTTACACTTTCTGTGCCTCAGTTTCCTCACTTGTTAAGTGGGAGAAAACGGTATCTCCTTCAATACTGTTGGGAAGCCTAAGTGAG
>PVJC01023005.1:0-26767 GCA_004026665.1 Murina feae
CCAGCCTGGGTGAGGGGCTGATGGCTGTTTGCAGGCTGGCCAAGCCCCCTAGTGGGGTCCCTCACCCCATTGGGGTGTGGCCAGCATGGGTGATGGGCTGAGGGGCATTCTCAGGCTTCCCACAGTCCCTTCAGGTTTTGGGTTTCTACTGGGGTACCTGGCCAGCCTGGGTGATGGGCTGAGGGGCATTTTCAGGCTTTCAGGCTGCCCACAGTCCCTTCAGGTTTTGGGTCCCTACTGGGGTACCTGGCCAGCCTGGGTTAGGGGCTAATGGCTGTCTGCAGGCTGGCCAAGCCCTCCAGTGGGGTCCCTCGCCCCATTGGGGTGTGGCCAGCATGGGTGTTGGACTTTCAGGCTGCCCACAGCTCCCATTGACCCAATGTCTCAGCAAGGCTGGCTGGAAGCAGGTTTCTGGGCTTTATTTATCTTCTATAATTGATACACTGTTCCTTTAAGCCGAGGCCTAGGGTTGTAAGGAAGCCTGGTGTCTGCTTCAACTCTGTGGCTTCTATAATTGAGACAATGTTGCCCTGAGTAGTCAGGCCGGCCTGCTGTTTATTTCAGCTCCGAGGCTTCTAAAATTGAGACAATGTTGCAAATATGTTGTTGCCTGGAGCCAGGAGATGCCCAGGCGGCCGGCAAACACTTTTACTCCTGCTGCAAAGGAAAATGCCTGTTTACTCAGCTCCGTGAGTGCCAGCTTCCATCTTGGCTGGGTTAATTTGCATACAGTCGCTCTGATTGGCTGGTGGGCGTGGTTTAGGCATCCCGAAGAGACAGTTAATTTCAATATTACGCTTTTATTAGATTAGATACTGAGAGAAAGAATAGATTCTTAATTGGGTTGCCTTGGAATGCCTTATTAGGTAGGATTCACCTGTTGTTCACTCACTTCTGTGTGAGAGTTGCTATAATTCAGGGGTGGGGAACCTTTTTTCTGCCAAGGGCCATTTGGATATTTATAACATCACTAGAGGCCCAGTGCACAAAAATTTGTGCCCTCGGGGAGGTGGAGGGGGGGTTCCTCAGCCCGGCCTGTGCCCTCTCACAGTCTGGGAACCCTCGGAGGATGTCTACCTGCTGGCTTAGGCCCGCTCCCTGGGCGATCAGACCTAACCTGGCAGTCAGATATCCCTCTGGCAGCCTGGGAGCCCTTGGGGGATGTCCACTTGCCAGCAGGGAGCAGGCCTAAGTTGCAGTCGGACATCGTTAGCACTGCTGAGGAGGCAGGAGAGGCTCCCACAACCACCACTGTACTGGCAGCTGTCAGCCTGGCTTGTGGCTGAGCAGAGCTCCCCCTGTGGGAGTGCACGGACCACCAGGGGCAGCTCCTACAATGAGCATCTGCCCCCTGGTGGTCAATGTGTGTCATAGTGACCAGTCATTCCCAGTCATTCTGCTATTAGGGTCGATTTGCATATTGCCCTTTTATTATATAAGATAGAGACCTGGTGCATAGGTGGGGCCGTTGGTTTGCCCTGAAGGGTGTCCCAGATTAGGGTGGAGGTCCTGCTGGGGTTCTCGGCTGAGGGCTGTTTTCAGACTGGCCACACCACCGTCAGGGAGGGGCTCCCTGTTGGGGTACCTGGCCAGCCTAGGTCAGTGGCTGATGGCTGTTTGCAGGCTGACTATGACCCCCAAGTGACTCAAGCTCCCAGCGAGGCTGGCTGAAAGCATGTATCTGGGGTTTATTTATCTTCTATAATTGAAACTTTGTTGCCTTGAGCGGAGGCCACAGCTGGCCAGGGCAGGCGGGAAGCTTGGCTTCCTCCATCATCAGGGCATCCAAGCTTCTTGCTTGCTCCAGCTCTGTGGCTACCGGCAGCCATCTTGGTTGGATTAATTTGCATATAGTCGCTCTGATTGGCTGGTGGGCATGGCTTGGGGCATAGTGGAGGTGTGGTCAATTTGCATGTTTCTCTTTTATTAGATTAGATACTTTATCCATGAGTATGCATCACAGTATGGCATGAACAGTGCTGTGCCTCTTCCACTCGTCACTAGTGCATAATCATGGGAATCAGCAGGGTTGGTGTTTCTAGCTGTGGTTTACACTTGTGCACAGACTGGTTCCCAGGAAACAAGGGGCCAATGTTGATATTGTAAGATAATAGAAAATATATGCAGGTGACATGGCCTCTCTATACAGAAACTTTCCTATGGATAATTGGGTTTTTCTTATCAAACTGAATATATCAGTGTCAGGCTCGTATCCTTTCTGCCTAGGTTTATTCCCGAGCCCAACCTGCCTCCCCTGCTACTCTACGACTCAGCGTCTCTGCCTGCTAGTGCAGACCCGCAGCAAGTGATCAATATCGACCGGCTTCGAGAGCAGCTCCCCGAGCTCCCCAATGTGACCCGGGAGAAGCTCGTCCAGCAGTATGGGATGCTGCCGGAACACAGCGTCACCTTACTGGTAGGTGTTGATCAGAGGCTTGAATAAGCCCAGCTCAGCAGTTGGGTAAGGCTGTACCGTGGGCTCTGATGGAGCGGGCAGATTGCCTCCATTGTACAAAAGATGCTCCTGGGCAGAACAAGGCATGATAACCTTCGCTCACTCCCCATAATGATAAATTCGCCTCATAAAACCAGAAGCATAATCTCGTATCTCATGTCTACTGTGTAGAAAGGAGCAGCTGCTCAAAGCAGCAGTGGAAGCTTCTTGAAGAGCAAATGTTATGGATGAGCGTTTTTCCCTGTGTCTGTAGGACAAAAGAAAATCTATGTATAGAGTTTCCAGCAGTATTGAACCATGACAGGGCCTGGCAGGAAGTTAGGTCCTCAAAACCCAGCCAGTTGTTTTACCAAGTGTAGAAGAAAACATTTATTCTACACGACATGCTGAAAACTCTGACTAAAAATATCGGTCCTTTGAGGCTTGAGGATACATCTGAAAGAGGCATGAGAGAATCTGACACCATTGAGGTCTGTGTAGGGATTTTCCCATCCTTTTCACGGCTGCTTGGGGCTTTGCAGTCTTCTTCGTCATGGCAACATGAAAGTGATCTGGCACCAGTGAGTATAGCATTCTGTCACAGTTGTCTTCTTGTCTGTCAGGGAGGAAGCAGAGCATTCTGTTGCTGCTGCTTTTAGAGACCAGGTGTATGCCACACTTATCTTTTGGGGCAGCAGAATCTATTGAAATTCTGGGTTTTTGCAATTTAATTGACCAATAATAAATATCTGGGGATGTTAGGATATACACATTTCTATGTAAATTTATACAGGTCAGTAACAGCAACCAGCCATTTCTGGTGCAAGGTAGGCAATCGAATGTTTGTTGAATGAATGATTTTTCTCTTTATTGTCTATAAATCAGTTAATTTGACAAGGATCTACAGTGTCATGTGAAAACTCCTTTTTTACTACCAATAATGATTAGGTATGATTTTCTTTTTCATTCTATAGACATAGTTGAGCATTGTTTCCTATAGGCTGCCCTGTATATTTAACTCCTACCTCTGTGGCACCTATGTCGCTGTATTTTGATTATTTATTGGTGTGTCTTGTTCAGCACCTTGAAGGCAAGGACGGTTGCATCCTTACCCTCCCTGTTCCTCAGCACAGATGAGCACAGCAACAGTGCCTAAGGCCACATCTGTGTATGAGTCCGTTAGTCAGCATCTCATACAGAACACCTTTCACCTGCATTTTCCCTGAGTTGATTTAAAAGAACTGAGATTCAGTCTTTCACATCTTCCCCACCATCTTGATCACTTGATTTTTCAGAAAGAAACTAAATTCCCAGAATAAAAACAAGATGCTAAATTTCCATCCTGCATTTTCTGACGTATTGCCAAATTCTGTAGGGGATTGGAGGACAAGGGTCAAGACTACTCAGCCTGCAGACATCAATTACCTCTCACCACTTGGCGTCCTGCCAGGTGGACAGAGGCCACCACTGGAAGTAGTGAATGATGAACCTGGGTTACTTGGCCATGTTTTTTCCAAGACTGTGATTTTGGAGAAGAATCCACTTACCATTCTACTATTTGTGGATATCAGCTTCTTCATGAGAGAAGCGAAAGGACCCTTCTGCATCTCCTCTCAAGACTATGGCTCATTCTCTGAGGCACTGTCTGAAAACAGATGTTCTCTATAGGATTGTCACCCGCCGCCTCTGAGGAGCATGCTATGTGTTCTCCAACAGCAGGGACATTTTCACACTCCTGTTTGTGTCCCTGCCTCCCCTCATGTGTGTGTCCTTCCTGGTGCCAGAACCCAGGAGTCCTTGAGTAAATGTTTGCTGAGGGGTTGCAAGTCTGTTTTCATAGTGGAATGCCCCTTTAAGGAAACTTACCTTTGATCTATTTAGTTCAACACTTCATTAGCATCTCCTATGTAGCAGGTACTGAGCCAGAGCCAAAGTTTAAGAAAAAGATGTTTGCTTTGCTTTCCAAGAGCTTATTTATGGGCACACACTACAGGTACCCAGCCCTTGGGGCAGGTTGCAGAATATAATGTATAATGGAAGGGAGCCCAGAGGAGGTGGTGATTGCCTTGATTAGGATAAAAGGGGAAAACCTCAAGAAGATGATTTTTGAAGGGACTCATTTTTTTGATGTCTTAAAAATATGCATATTTTTATAGCTTGAAAATAGCATGAGGTGATTAGGGTTTTTTAAGGGCTGTTACTTGAAATCTTCAAGATGGGGAAGAAGAGAACTTGATAGGAATGGAAAGAGAATGATTCAGACAAATTAGGCATCCTGAGCTCTTCATAACTTTGTAATCATTGGAAGCTGAGTTACTCATAACATATCCTACAATGATATGTTCATGTTTTTCTCTGCCTTCATCAGAAACACAACAGATTGCTGAGAAGGGCAGATGCACAAATCTAATGAACCATCTTTCAATTTAAAGAGTGCCCAGGAGTATTCATTAAGTAAATAGCAGTGGTGGAGGTGTGCTTTGCAGAGCTTCAGCTGCATGCTCCCTGCCTTCGCATTGCTTATTAAATTAAGCATTGAGCACATACCCGCCCCCCACACACATGCCTTACCCACAAGTAATAACTTCAGAATTTAACTCTAGTCTTTAATTTATCTTGTCATGTTATTGTGAGATAAGCACTGAATTATTTTTGGTTAACTTATCTGTGATATTTATAGAACTCCAGTATTGTATCTCAACATCCAGCCAATGGCTGCACATAGTAGGCACTCATTGGATATTTGTTCAGTGAGGGGAGGATGGATGAGCAAATGCATGGAATACTAGGACAGGGCTCATGAAGTCCCAGGAGAAGTAGTGTTTCTGGTAGAAGTACCCATTTCCAAATGTCAGATACATAAGCCACCCTTTTGACAACCAGCAAATCGTGGCATGATTCCTGTGTCAGTGAACTCTGGGGAGGAGACCTGGATGGCCACTTCATGCCACCTGAGACAGGTACAAGACACTTGGTCTCTCTGACTCATTTTTTCAACTGGCTTCATTAGGACATGAGGTAAGTCTACATTCTGATTTTCTCCTTTAAAGCTTCCTGATATTCCCCTCCCAACAGAAACCTGTCTTACTTTTTAGGTGACTGGAGGACAACATAGTATCTTACTCCACCAGAAACTTAACCCTAGTTAGCTAACCTTGCTTGCCTAACTTAACTTAGGTCCAACTACTTGATTTCTGACCTCATTTGTAAGGACTCAGGAACAGAAATGTGGAAGCTGAGATTCAGGTATTAGAAAAGGAAAGTTCAAATAGTATAGCAAGCCTTTCTCTGAGTCAGTATATCCAAGAGTAATTATTAGAATGATCGAGATTATATGCATGTGCATTTTTCTTGGCAAACAATTCCAGGGTGATCTCTATGGGGGCATCTCTTCCTAAACTCTGCCTTACCTGACTCAGCGATTGCAAACAAATTGCAGTCATCTGCCTAAGCAGCACATAAAGTAGGCTGTTCACTTACAGTCCAGTGTGCATTTTACAGCAGCCCACTTTTTAATCTATCCGCAACATCCCTTTTAGGTGCATAGAGTTGTTCCACCCATTCTACAAGTGAGGAGACCTCTGTGGCTGGGTATAAAGCATTAAGTAACTTTCCCAAGCCTGTAGGGGAGCCAGGGTCAGACCGGGGTCAGACCAGCTGACTTCAGGGCCCAGGCTCTTCATTTTTAAGCTCTACTGCCTGCCTGTACGTATAATGTGCCACATGCAAATAGAGATAATGTTTTAAGTTGTTTGCTGTTTTAGATCGCTTAATAGAGAAAATAGAATTTTTATTCTTGTCAACATTAATACTGTGTCAGTCCCACTAAAACTTCATAAAGCGCAGTCATAAAACATTAGTTCATTTCAAACTTTGACCACCCCTCTTGTTTTTTAAGATAATAAATAGAAAGTGCTGTCTACTAAGTTTAGTGAAAATCGGTCAACTCCAAAGAAAAGCAGAAAGTATGTCCACTTTTCAAGTAGAAAACTTCAGTCAGAATAGAAATACAAGCTTTCCTGTGCAGCTCTATTTGTTTTCTAAGCTTTCTGCAGTAGGTACTGGGCTCCTTCTGACTGAATCATCAAGAAGGGTCCACGTAGGGCCACATGTATGGGGCTTGTGGATTTTGTGGGATGATCTTGCCTACAGCCTTAAGTTACGCAGTTGGCACATGTGAGGAATGACATAAGGTCACAGGGTGATTGGCTGTGAATGAAATTGATAGGCAGAAAAATTTCAGTCTCCTCTGTTATGGGAGGAATGGTATAACATCTCTAACTTAGTGTTTTTTGAGAGCCTGCTGTACTTGTCACATTTCCTTGCTGTTGTCAACCGAGAGCTTTTATCTTTTCCATGTTGCTTTTAACTCCTGGGTAGCCCTACAAGGCAGTAGATTAAAACACCAACTAAGACACAGACAGTCTTGATTCCAGGTCTTCTTTCTGACACTAGGAGCTGGGAGGGTTCTGCACAGGTAACTGGAGCTGAAAGAGGAAGGGAATGACTTGCTTACTCTGAAGATGATAGATACAGCAGAACCTCGCTGATTCTTTTTTAAAAAAGTCTAAATACAGCCAAGCAAACTCCAAAAGATATACTGCCAGAGCAAAGAATGCTGCTAATACACTGAGAACCATGCAGGTCAGATGCCAAGAAAAGCCCAGCATGGCCCAGAGAGGCTGTAGGAAAACGTGATGGGGCCATTCACATCGGGGGCCTGTGCTGCCACACGTGTGCCTATCCTTGTATGCAGCCTCAAGATGTGTAAGAGTCTTTGAACAACTTCATTTTCCCCAGCTGGTTATTCCCCGTTTAAAGTCATAATCCTTTGTTTCTGACATCATAGAAAAGGTTAAGGTGTCTCCAAGGGACAAAGAAACAGCAGTGATATCAGGACTATGGTTGACTGTTAAATGGATTGTTTTCCAAGAGTTTTGTTTTGAGTCTCTAGGAAGCTTGAAATGGCCTGGTTTTCTTTCCGGATAAATTGCCTATAAAGTAATTTCCCTTGGTAAATATCTATGTATCCCATAGGCAGTGCTACTTTAAAGCTAATAGTTTGAAGAAGCATCTGAAACCATATGGACTGGTTTTAGACTGCCAAACTTACTGAGGAGCAAATACTAACTCCTGATGAAAGAAATTCCATTTGCTCAACATTGTCACCCACCATGTTTCAGCTCCGTGCAATTTTCAAAATTGATTTAATTCTTCATCTTACCACATCGCATCCAGTGCTTGCCAAATTTGGGTGCTTTCATAGTTAGTCTATGCACTGTGAAAAATAACCAATATTTTGTTCTGGTAAAGTTGAATAAAAAGATGTATCTTTCACACAGCCAGCATGGCTCAGTGGTTGAGCATCGACCTATGAACCAGGAGGTCATGGTTCAGTTCCCAGTCAGGGTATATGCCCAGGTTGTGAGCTCAATCCTCAGTGTGGGTGTGCAGGAGGCAGCCGAGCATTGATGTTTCTATCGCTCTCTTCCTCTCCCTTCCTCTATAAAATAAATAAATCGATATATATTTTAAAAAGATGTATTTTCTGACTTCACTCGTGCAAAACCAGCAGTTCATTTCAGATGTAAGTGATAGGGTTTTCATAGATAAGGACCTCGGCTCAGAGACATTTGATCCTCAAGGACTTCCCACTGGGGCAAGTGCAGGGAGGAGTGAAGGTCCCGAGTGCCCAACCTCAGGAACTCAGGTGCTCTGTCCTTAATCCATTCTGAAGCCTGATTTCCTGTTTGTGCAATAATTTCCTTTGGAGGCAATTAACAGAAGGCTACTGTTAAGTAGCATAGACTCCCTCCATGTGGGCCTATTGGGCAACGGTGACTTTAAGGACATTGAAGTGTGATTACAGTCAGAATTGATTGCTCAACAACATGATTTTGTGTCTCATTCTTGCAGATATAGTCATCTAATTATGCCGTCTGCTGTCAATTTTTATTTCCTGAATTACAGAGATTTTGATTATATAAGGACAAGTCTTATTTCCAAGTTGGTTTCCCTCAACAACTCTCTTAGAGTTGATGCATCTCAGAGAATATAAACTTATTTTCACATTAGGCTGAGCCAGCTGTAGGTGAGAACACTTCCTGAATAGAACCCAGATTCTGAGTTGACCTCAGATATGTATACTCTCCAGCTTCGCTGGGAACAGAGCACAAGTGAATTGTTGGGATCAGAGTTTTGCTCAGATTTTAGGGATCCTCAAGCCCTGCTAGGAACATGAATCAGGGGTGGAAATTGTGGGGATCAAAAGAGGACTATAGAACTCCCTAGCTGTGTATTCCTTGAGACAGACTAGAAGGCATACCCTGTTTCTGGGTCAGTTTCAGAATTAGAGTTCCCTATATTCTTGAAAGTGGCAATGATCATTCAGGATTCTGGCTTCCTCCTTACATACTCACATGGAAAATGGTATCCCTTAAGCCAGTCTCACACCACCAATTGACAATCTTTTGTTTTTTCCCACTGAAGACTCCAGGATGAGTTTTGTCTTTTCTGTTCACTTGCTGAAAGATGTCTGCAGTTGCTTCTTGTTTCCATGTAAAGCAGAGGGTAGATTCATTCACAGCACAAATCCAAGTTGCCGCCCCACTGTACATTGCAGTCCTTAATCTGACCATGACTCCTGCTTCCTGCCCTGGAACCACCACTCTGTCCGATGCCTTACCTAATTTCCATTTCCATCCCAATACCAAAATGTGTTATTTCCTGGGCCACTCTTCACAGAGTTGATGGGTCTGTGTTCTGTTTTTCCCATGTTGGAAGAATGACCAGATTCACAAGGAAATGAGGGAACCACAGAGCCCCCATTGATACGTACATGCAGGGTATGTCCAGAAATGCTCAGTGGCTGCTCATCCTAGCACTCCTGCCAAATGGCCGATGCACTTCGTGTTTGCACCTCCACAAAATGATACATCCTGCCATGTGAGAGCCTCGCCCAGTTGAAGCCACTGTTGCTCGGTCCCTAGAAGTGGGGCTTCCTGTACAATCAGCCACTCCCACCACAGGCACGATCTGCCCAGTAAGGTATAAACCAACATATGAGTTGCCCATAGTAAAGGAGTTAGAATGCAGTTACGTACAGTACACTTAATATCAAAACTATAGGAGCGATAATGGAATTTATTTTGTAACGTGGGAAGGAATTTCAGAATTGGGCATTGTCTTTGGATGTACTCACTGTAACTCCTCTCAGGAGAGGGTGTGGAGGGGATGCAGAAGAGAAGCTGGGGGAGCTCTGGGGGTGGGAGACACTGTCTTCTTCTGTGATCTGGGAACAGGTGTGCTTCATGCCACAGCACAGAGTGGTCATACATTGGCAAAGGCAGAATGTGAACTTCCCATTTTCTAAGCTAATTGCCAAGGGCCTTTGTAACATTCTTAATATGTTAAGAACCTTAAACAGCTGGCTGGTATCAAATAAAATAATGAAAGTGGTGGGAAAGTTCATTCTTTTGATGAACAAGTTGCTTCACATTGTGCCTAGCACTGGTGCTCGGTCTTAGTCCCCAGGAAGGCAAGGATATGCCTTTTCCGACATCAGAGGCAGTGGAGCATGGATGTTGAAATCCCAGCTCTACCGCTTTCATGCTGTGTGACCTCTGGCAAGTTAGTGCTTCAGTGTCCCCATTTGTAAAAGAGAATTCTGCTACTTGCCTTGTAGGGTCATTGTTGGAATTAAACGAGTTAATGCAAAGCACCTAGAACAGTGCCTACCACCTATTATTGCTGTTAAAATGTACTATTATTATTAATTATTATTATCACTAGCAGCAGCTATGTGCATCTCCCCACTGGTCTGCCTGCTGATCTCCATATCTCCCGAGTCTTCTAGAAATAATCCTGAGAGCCTTTTAACTGGTCGGAACTGCTAATCTGGGGTCACTGTGCTGCCAGGTCATCCAGCCACATGGCCAACTGTTCCTCAACTTTTACTTTGTGAGCTTTCTTCTCTGAATCTGCTGCTGGGCAGCTGTCTTTATCTAGTTTCATCCAACTTCTAAATATAGTCCTGTCTGTCATCAGGTTCACTGGGTGTGGCAGTTGAGAAATCAGCCTTCATTTTATTCCAACTGGATGTTCTTCTGACATTTTATCATTTTTGAAGGCAGAATGTGACAGCTTTGGGGCACGTTGCTTCTAGGGCCTGATGCAAGGGTAAATCGGGGTTCCTTCCTGGAGCTGGCAGTGAGGTGGGGGTGATTGATCCCCTGCCTTGCCTTACACCAGCATTGACCAGCTGACAGGCCCATTAACAGTGGAGGGTTCCTGCTAGTGTCTAGAGCTGACCTGGCTTTGGCTCTGGTGTAATTGAATGCTTTGGAAAATTTGATTAAAATGTGAAAAGGATGCTTTCCGGCACAGAGCTGTAAAGACAGGCTGGTATTATCCAGAAGACAGGACCAGTTGTTCCTGCTGCTTTAGCTATCTCTGAAGGGACAGTTGGCCAGGAGACTGGGCGCACTGTGTCACGAAGTTTAGCTCTGCCTGATGGAGGAGAGAGTAGTGATGAATTGAAGGCTTGCTTGTTGCCTTTGAAAAGGTCCTTATGAGTCCCCTAATGCAGTGGCCTTTCTGCCTTGCTCTTAATACAGTTCTTATCTAAGGGAATTCCTGGCCCACTATTTTTCTGAGAAAACCAGATGGCTGAACTGCCACATTCACCAGGGACTTCTGAGATTTGTGCCAGGCTTAGTATTTGCCTGTCTCACAGAAAAACTAAGAAGATGTTACCTAGAATATTTTGTGTTTGTTTTTGTTGTTGGGTTTTGTTTTTTTTTCCTGAAAAGCCAGCTTCTGATCTGAAGAACCAGAGCAGGCACCCATATGTCACTTTTTATTGATCCATTGTTCTTCAGCCCTCTGTCTGTAGCTCACCCAGTCACGATCGCAGATTTTCATGGGCATTTCCGATTATGTGCCGAAACCATGGACTTCCCAGTGGAATACAGTTTCAGCTTGGAGAGGTTTCATCACAGCACTGATACAAAAAGACAAACAGAAATCTGACTTGCCATGTTATCCATCCAATAAAAAACCACCCAAGGGGAGAGGAATAGATAATCATTATGTCCCAGCAACTCAGCCAAGCCTGCAAGTGTAAGGACAATATTTCTAGGTGAATTTAGAAAACCTTTCTTTGGCAAAGCAGTGAGTTCTCCTGACAGCGCTTTTCCCAGCAGCCAGCCCGTCTGGGATAGAACAAAGAGTACTACCCAACTGATTTGGGCTGGATAGTGGTTTCTACTTCCCCAGTGATTTGTGTAGCATTGTGGAGGTTTGAATACTTTTCCATAAGTTAAGCAGAACTCTCTCTTCATGCTGCCTGCTTTTGCCTTTATCTCTAATCAAGTGTTGGCTGCTGAGGTGGCCTCTGCCTTGTTTTAGCATGAGCAGAATAGCAGCATTGGCTTGAAAAGAGATCCAAGAGATGATTATGGGATTATTCAGTTGGCTTATCACCAGAGAATTTATCTGTTACAAAGGTCACATAGATTTTTTTGTTTGTTTGTTATGGAATTTCTACCTTAGCAACTGTCCCTGGGTGTATATTACAGCATCTGCAATAACTAAATTTCCAGAGCACATTTGTTACTATGTCTTGCTTCTTCCTAGATTCTAATTTTTTCCAGAAAGTTCTTTTGTTTAATGAAGGTTTTGTGAAAGAGGTGAGGGTGAGAGACTTACCTGTAGTATGAAGCTGAAAGCTATATTTCAAAGAAAGAATGGTTTGATTTGAATTTCAGCAGGTTGGGGAAATCTAATACTTAAAATGTGTCTCCTCTGCATTTGGAAACTTCAGCTTCCCCTGTGCAAGTGGGATATGTTTTTATTTTTCTTGCTAAAAACAAGGGGTGGACTTAGCCAGGTTTCTTGGTCCTGCCAAATTTATCTGAGCTGGAAGTTAGCTATGATGTATAACTTGATATGTGCCTTGGGATTATTCTATGCATACTGGTGGCAATTCTAATATTTAAAGGTAAGCATGGTATGCTAAAGAATGAATATTCACATCTGATTTTTAAAAAATACACATGGTGATGGGAGACATTGATTCCATCCACCAGTACTTACCAAGTAGCTGCCATGCCCAGCACTGACTTAGCTCTAGTTACAGAGTGAACAGGACAGCATGGTCCCTGACTCACGGAGTTGACAATCCGGGGGGGTTGGGGGGAAGAGTCTTCAAATAAGACTCCTTGATGAGTCAACCCAGCTTATTGCTTTCACGGAGCAGACGACAGGCAGGGTCAGCTGGGTCTAGCTTGGTTCAGAAGATGTAGAAACTGCTGCTCCCTCCACTGGTTATGTGGTTTAAGTGGGTCACGTGTACCTGTGTTCTTCCTCATTTTGAAAACCACTTCTGTCACCTCTTGGGATGATGTAAAAATGGATACAGTTACAATCCACTTTTGGTTTCTCAGCAGTAGAATATTCTGTTTGTTTCTTCTTGATTTGCTTTTCTTACTCTGTTATTCTAGCAATCACTAGGACTTCCAGCAGAGGAGAGGACTGGAAAAAGACACGACAGTAAACTCAGGCTGAACATTGTGGGCCAAAGGATCAAGGATACAGAGTACACCAGCTGACATTGTGAGGGCAAGCAAGTTTGAGGGATGGGGGATTTCACTGTCCTCTGGTCCATAAAGTAAGGGCTGTGAACTATGTTTATTCCTTCAAGAAAATGCTATATAAATGCATGATGACAGTAGCAGAATACTTGATATTTACTGAAAGTGACCAGGATTTTCTGGTGACATCTCCATATTTAGGAAATTATCTCAGAGGAGGCACAGAGTGGCAGTTTGATTTGTCTTCAGAATGCTGATCTTTCACTTTTGGGAGGCTTTATACATTCTTTTTTTTTCTTTACAGAATGAAGTTGGCCTACTGGAGTTCTTCCAGAATGTGATGAAAGAAACTAGGGCAGAGCCCAAAAAAGTGACTAGTTGGGTCCTCAACACTTTCCTGGGTTTTTTAAAGCAACAGAACCTTGCTGTCAGTGAGAGGTGAGTGGGGTCTAGGGATTTCTTCTTGTTTTGAGATGAACTCTTCATCTAGGAGCAGTTAAAATAAGGCAGGACCAGTGTTTTACTCTTCCTGTTCCCCTCAGTATCTCCTGGCAAGACACACACATCCCCTGAGAATTCCAAATTCTAAAGCTTTTCTTATGAAAACTCTGACTGTCCACAATGTCCTCTGTACTGTGGATGAATAGAACAAGGAGTTTGCAAGGTTGAGGGGCTACAGAACTATAAGAAGACAAACAGTGGGAGATCAAGATGGTGGCAGAGTAGGTAGATGTTACACTCCCCTCCTCCCTGGCTCAAATGAATTACAGCTAAAATATGGAATAGTCAGCCAGAATAACCAACTGAAGACTAGCTAAAGAGAAGTCTTATAGAGAAGGATTTACAGAAGAAGCCACATCGAGACTGGTAGGAAGGGCAGAGATGTGAAAAGAGTTGGCCCTGCTCCCACAGGCATGGCTGAGATTTTGGAGGGATATCTCAGCTGCAAAAGTTCCCACTGAGAAGCACGGGGTCTCAACCCCAGGCCAGTTCCACAGCCAGGAAGAGGCACCCACATAATATCTGGCCGTGAAAATCAGCAGGGATTTTGTCCGCTGGGGAGAGACAGCAGTCTGCTAGAGACACAAGAGCCAGTGCACAAAAATCTCATTTGCAGCCACTCGTCTTGGGCTCCAGAAGAGAAAAGATGGAACAGACTAGAGTATCTGAGGAGAGATTGGTGTTTGTGACTCTGGGAGAGAGCTGAAGGAACAGCCTCTAGGATTCCTTTGCTGAGTTATTGTCCCACACCACAGACACCATCTTTCTTGGTGGAACACTCCCCTCCTTACAGCATCAGCTTAGGGAAATGAATAGCCTCACTCTCAACCTTTCCTGTGTGGCCTCAAACCCATTACTGGCACCAAGTTTGAACCTCAGTCTGGTGCATACCACTTACCCCTACTTGATGACTTGCTGAGCACCTACCTCATGCACCTTGAGTACCACCCGAGGCTATTTCAGTAACTGAGCCTGACAGGCAGCCAGCAGATGGAGGCAGATTGAGGTGGATCTTAGGCTACAATGGGACTTTTGTTGACCTGTCCCCTGGGCCTGGTGCTGGTAAAAGCTGGCCTTTGCACAGCTTAATCCTTCCCACACATACCCAGGCCCAGCAGAGGCAGCCACAAATTGTGGATCACTTTGTAGTTCCAATCTGGTTGCCTATGGTCAGTCACAGCAGCATCTGACATTGGCCTGCACCAGAGTCCCTCCCAGGAGGCCCCAGAACAATATCCCCAGTTGCTAGCTTAAGATTTCAGAGCAGGATTCAATAAGCTTCACAAGTGGCATATCCAAGGGAGATCTCAGCAGGCACTAGACACTAAGGTGAATTCTGCTTCCTGTGGTCAGCACCTGCACAACAGCTCAGACACTATGATACAGGTCAATCCTCACAGTCAGCCAGCCTGAGGGTTGACCCAACGCATGGGCTAATAGCAATCAAAGACTCAATTACAATAGCAGGGCCCACATAAAACATACATGGGACATTCCTGGAGCTCTCGGTTGAGGTGATAAAGGAGATTGTGTTACTGGGTCCCACAGGACACTTGTTACTTATGTCCATCCTACCAAGAGTGGGAGTCATAGCAGATCTACCTACCATAGAGAAACAAAGAGTCAGCCAAAATGAGGAGAAAATAAACATGCTCCAAATGAAAGAATAGGCTAAATCTCCAGAAAAACAAGCTAAATGAAATGGAGGCAAACAATTTTTCAGGTATAGAATTTTTTTAAAAATGACTATAAGGATGCTCAAGGAACTTAGTGAGAAATACAACAACATGAAAAAGGACATAGAAACCATTATAAAAAACAAGTCAGAAATGAAGAATACAATAGAAGGAATAAACAGTAGGTTGAATGAAGCAGAGGACTGAATCAGTTATTTGGAAGACACAGTAGAGGAAAACATCCTATCAAGTCAGCAAAAAGGATAAAATAACTTTAAAAAATGAGGATAGCTTAATGGACCTTTGGGACAACATGGAGTATTACTACATCTTCATTAATAGGGATACCAGAAGGAGAAGAGAGAGAGCAAGGGATCAAGAATCTCTTTAAAGAAATAATGACTGAAAACTTACCTAACCTGGTGAAAGATAAACATCTGCCTCATGGGGATAACCAACAGGCAGTCAGACATATGGATCCGCTGCTGACAGATTATGAGAGGTATAAATCTGAGCATTCTCATGCATTCACTATTCAGCACACGTTAACTTAGACTCTGTTAGGCCTGGGAAGACGAGTCAGCACGACAGACATAGTCCCTGCTTTCAGAGCTGACGGGCCTGAAGGTAGTGAGTTAGATGCTCTGAGAAGGGAAACTAACAGCTAAGCCAAGACCTGAGTGAGGATGAGTAGGGTTAGTCAGGCAAAGTCCAGAAGTAAAAGTGTTCGGGCACAGGGAGCAACATGTGGAAAAGTCTTGAATAAGTCTGAGCATGGCACTTGTAGAAATGCAAATACATAAGGTGTAAGTGGAACGTGGACTGAGCAGCATAGAGAAGAAGGTACATGAAGTTGTGAGGGCAGATGAGAACTGTCAGGAAGGTGGCTGATGAGGAGCCTAAGCCTCTGGACTTGAACTGAGAAGCGTGGGCAGCAAAGGAGAAAATCCAGAGGAGAGCTGGTGTCACAGATGCCCCAAAAAAGGAAAGTTTCAAGAAGGAAAGAATAAGCAGCAGGTTTAAATGTGGAGAATCGGGGAGAGAAAGTTCATTAGGGACACAGAGGCAGATGGCAGGATCCTGGCAGGTCCCCAGCCCCATGGAGCCTGGTCTTGGTGGGTGTGTCATTGTCTCAGTATCCATTGCTGTGGAGAAGTGCAGTGGAAAGATGGGCATATATTGGTATACAGTTCCGAAAGTTGTTTGTTCAAAGGCCTGAACTCTCTACAATGCCAGCTTGAGGTCCAGCCTCTTGCTCACATGTGTATGCATGTGTTAATGTGGGGTCCGTGCGCTTCCCTCCTGAGCTACTTGTCAGCGGTGACACTGAAGGAGCTCCCCCCTCTGATCCTGTTTCCTCACTGTAAAAGAAAAAGACATACCCACCTTTAAGAGTTTAGAGAGGAAAGTACACCGTGCCTGGCACAGAATGGGCCCTCAGTGTTAGCTCCCTTCTCTTTGCCATCTAGGTGAATTAGGTACCAAAGCAATGGCCACCCTCAGTCTCTTCCACACCTATCCATCTCTTGCCTTTTTGTCTTAGAGCAGGGGTGAGGAACCTTTTTATCTGCCAAGGGCTATTTGGCTATTTATAACATCATTCTCTTAATATAATATACTTAATATAAATTTATGCTGCTATGAATAAAAAGATCCTAGGTTTATTGAATTTCGAGTTCTGCCTGCTGCTGCCTGGGCAGGGCCAGATCAAATGATATCACAGGGTCTTATATGGCCCGTGGGCTGGATGTTCCCCACCCCTACCTTAAAGGATGGATAGGGTTTGGTGAGGAAGAGGGGCTGCATGACACCAGTGGGGGGCCAAGGTGTGGAAATGGAAACAGACTGGCATGTTTTGGACCAAGGAGGAGCATAGCTAGTAGGAGCAGAGGGTGGAAAATGTCAGAAAAGTACAGTTAACTGTATCATTGGAGCAGAACCCGAATATGTAAGGTGTGGGAACTCACAGGAAAAGTCCACATGGATCTCTGCAGTGTGTGGGAGAGAAATAGGACCCCTTCCGGGCCCTCGTTCAAAGCAGAATGGGTTGCTTCCTGTTTTAGGCCTCTGCACAGTGCAGTGGGAGCAAGAGGAGGGAGAGTGTGTCAGCCAGCGGACGCCAGAAGAGCTGCAAGAAGATGTGTGAGCTTCTGGAGAAAATGCAAATTTTAGCTGTGAATTTTTGGTTTCAATATTGTTGGCTGTGCTCCCTGAATTTTAGTCCTGGTAGAGACCTTAGATATCCTCTGGTCTGGCTCCTTCATTTGACTCAGGCGGAAATGGAGGCCCTATTCCATAAGGTTATGTTGCAACCTGCTAAAGATGTGGAAGCCACATCCCCTGACTTTTTTGGTCAGTTTTTTTGTGTGTGTGTTTTTGTTTTTTGTTTTTTTATGTTGGTCTGTGAAATTAGAGGTTTGCTTAATGTGTTGGTAGCTTCAAAAGGGAACTGAGGTTGATAAATGAGCCTGTTCAGTGAAATTATAGCTCCTGGTATTTATCCAAACAATTCATAAGCACTAGAGTTTTAAGAACTGAAAGGGTACCCAATTAGAAATAAAAGTATACAGTTGACCCTTGAACAACCCAGGTTTGAACTGTGCTGGTCCAGTTCACGTAGTTTTTTTCAATACATACTGTAAATGTATTTTCCTTATGATTTTCTTAATAACATGCTATTTATAAGAATATGTATAACATACAAAATATGTGCTAATCGACTGTTCATGTTATTGATAAGGCTTCCACTCAACAATAGGCTGTTAGTTAAGTTTTGGGGAAGTTGGGTGATTAGTTAAGTGGATTTTAGAAGCACTTGCAATCGGTGCCCTAAACCTGTTCAAGGGTCGACCGTATTTGGTTGTTCTAAAATCAGGTAAAGAGGAAGCTAAACAACAGTTCTGTTTATTTTGTATGAAAACAAGCACTGAGGAGCCCACACCCAGCTGAAACAGCTCTCTTCCTATACCTTTCAAAGACCTGCTATCTGCTTTGGTTTGCCAGTCACCCTTGGGACAAACACTAATGAACAACCTTAACCACTAGGGTGAACGTTCCCAACACTTAGAACAGCATACTGCTAAGCTCACAATAGTCTCATGTTGATACCTGCAAGGAACACTCTAGAGACAGGGTGGCAGGGACAGATTTTATAAGTTAGCATCCATCTTTGAAGACCTCTCAGAGTTCTTAGAGGATATCTAAGGCCCCTGATATTTAAAGGGTTCAACCAGAAAACCTCTTTTTAAATAAAAGTATGCAGTTGACCCGGGTATATTACTTTTAAAGTTGTTTTTTTGTTAATATATCATTCTAAATTACTGTTAATAACAGGTTGGATTTCATTAAGAAAGTGGAAATGACATATTCCCTGAGCATGCATTTCTTGGTGAAGCCCAGTTGTCTAGCCCAGTGGAGTACCCAAACTCCCAGGCCAGCTATGGCAGTAGTTCCTAAGGCTCTAAGGAACCAGGGAATGTTTCAGCCGAGAAGGGACTGATCATGACAGGAAGATTAGTCCAGCAGCATGATATGTGGATGGCATTAATAATGGGGGTTGGGAGCCCATTTGAGATCATGTGGCAGGCCTGATTTTATAGTCTGTGTGCTAGGACTGGTTATTACTTTAAAATATATATTTTTTTTTTAATTTTTTTTTTTACTGATTTTAGAGAGGAAGGGATAGGGAGAGAGATAGAAACATCAATAATGAGAGAGAATCATTGATTGGCTGCCTGCTGCATGCCCCCTACTGGGGGTCTGAGCCCACAACCTGGGCATGTGCCCTGACCAGGAATTGAACCATGACCTCCTGGTTCATAGATCAACGTTCAACCACTGAACCTCCCTGGCTGGGCAGAAGGCATTTTCATAATAGGGAAGATCTCAGCATTAAAGCACAAGAGAGACGAAGTAGTGAGTCTGAAGCTTAGGAATGGAGTGGGATGGGGTTAAGAGTATGGGCTGAGGGGGTTGTTTGATGAAATAGGAGGAGGACACCCTTGAAAATTCTGAATCTTGCATCAGCTGATGTCCTTATGAAGTGGAAGGAGAGGGTCTTTCCTGAGAGGGTTTGGGAAGGAGACTGTGAAAACAGTCCGGTTGCTATGAAGTTAGAGAGATCAAAGGACTATTGAGCAGCAAGAACCCTTGGATGTCCAAGTCCCACGTCTCCTCCAGGAGCTCTTGCATCTGCAGAAGGTGGACTTTGGACCTAAAATAAGCTTTGGGGTTGAGATGGTCAGCGCATTTCTCAAGCACAGCTTGGTTGGATGATAGTTGAGAGGTGTCAGGGTATCTGTTGCCACAATCCAAGCGGTGATGGAGTTGTGATCCTAAAAGAGCTCCACAGTTCTGGATGAAGTTGGGAGAGGTAACATACCCCATCTCCCGGCTCTGTAGACATGCCTTCATGTAGACATGCTTAAGCCTTCAGTGTCAGCTAATTCTTGCCTGGGACGTGTTTACTGTCCAGAAACTGGTATTATATGACATCAGCAAGTTAGTAGTTGTGCTTCTGTTGCATTATGTTCCATATTGATGGTTTATTTATTTATCTGGTGAGTTGGGTCCTTAAGGACAGGAACTGATCATTGTCATCCTCTTAATCGAGGTTAGCCCTGGTATATCTGGAATTGGTATACGCAGTATACCAGATACCCCCATTGTGGGGAAGAATTCTATGACACACATATTATTGACCTACTATGTGTCAAGGATTGTGAGTGTAAAAAGGCAATTGAGAAATCCAAAGTACTGTTAGGTCAGTGGAGGTGTTTTATAGTATACATTTATCACCTACCCAATGAATTAAGGTCATTAGGTGAAAGGCAAAGTATTTTTAGTTATGTTCTGTTTCTGTCCTTCTCTATCCCAGCATCCCTTATATACTAGACTCATCTGGGAGTAGGGACCCCCCCCTCCTTTTTTTTTGTATGCTTTAGAATAGCGGTTGCCAACGGTGGTCCACAAGACCACTAGTGGTCTATGAGGTCTGGAAGGTTGCCAACCACTGCTCTAGAAACCCAGTTCCATTTTCGTGCTGATCATGGTTCTACACAGTCTAATTGGCTGTTGTATTTTCTAGGATTGCAGAGCATCCCAGAAACCCGATTCTGTATGACCAATCAGTAAGGGTGGGAGGTTGGCAAAAGCTTATTTCCCAGTCCTCTGCCCCTCTTCCTGTTGAAATTTGATCAGAGGGATTCGCAGATGTTCCAGATGCCAACTAATAACATCAGACACTCTCCAAACCTAATTTCCACTTGGAGTCACCTTTATCCATATGTACTTCAGGATAAACAAACACTTTAAGGCTGATGTCTGCCTCCACGTGTTAGCTGTTTTCAGTGAACAGTCCTAATGAGGTTTCACTGTACTTGCATCAGACTGCACAATAAGGCACCCAGGTTAACTTGCATCCTCTTGGTCTGAAATTCATGGAAATTGGCAGAGGCTAAACGGCAGTCTCCTTTTTATTATCTAAGAGCTTACAAAGAAATTAATAGCAAATGATGGCAACCGAGACTCAAACAGAAGGTGTTTTCAAGTGGCGCTAAGCATTTCAGAAGCTTTCATTTACCCAAACAGGCTACCGTGCTGTTTATAAGCGGTCCCACCCATTTAAAACTAGCCCCTAATGACCTCAGATAGACAGGTTTAATTAGCCTAGTTACTGTATGTGTTTGGAAGTAGCAAAACCATATATTTTAAAAGAAATCTGTAATTCCGTTTTGTTTTTTCAGTAATCTAGGCACTCATACCCCCTCACCCCAACTCCTACCCCTGAGTGTGAATTAATGACACTTTATGTGTTTGTTTGCTCCTTGGCCTTTTGTATCACAGCATCTTGGTAAATAAGTCATGTCCTAGAAGTAGAGATAATGAATTCAAAGCCCTGTGTGTCCAGAAAGCTGTTGTGAGCCTTCAGGAGAGAACAGTTTATTAAGGTGCCCGTGAAGATAGCTAAAGAAGTGGTGGGTAGTCATTGCGTTCCCTTAAAGAAAAGCTCTCATAATCAAAAATATTTTATATTTCCACAGAAACTCTCAAAATGTGGCTTTGTTAGCTGTTTTGTTTGAAGTAATTTTTAGGCTGATCTTTCTGTTGAAAATACTTAATTACCGGGGTTGTTGTTGTTTTTCTTTCCTCATCATGGTTCATGAATTTTGCAGCCACCTCCTTTCTTTGACTAATTAAACTGAGCAATTGTCTGTTGCTACAACTTCTGCCAAACAGCTGTTGCTGTTGGGTGGTAAAAACAACACTAGTCACAAAAATTTGTTATATCTTAAAATACAGAATAAATAAAATAAAGCCCAAATGGCCTATTGTTTTCCTTCCTGGGTGGGAGGTTAATTATTTAAACCTATAAAATCAAGTCTTGCAGTTAAGAGTAACTGTAAATGGATATGCTGACATGAAATGTGCATTTCTTTTCTCTCCTTTTGGGGGCTGCTAGTCCTGTCACACCTTCTGCACTGGCCGAGCTTCTCAACCTCCTGGACCAGAAAACAATTTCTTCAGCAGCAGCTAAAAAGGTATGCCCCCCCTTCCTAAAGCTTCCCCTGTTCTGCTGTCCCAGCAGAAGCTTCATCACTCAGTGAATCTCGTAGTTGAAATAGTAAAGGCTTGTAAGTGCTATTTGTATGCTGAAAGGTAGGAATATTTTATTTAGCAAATAAAATAAAGCCAGTCTGAGCTAGGCAGGTGATTTGCTTCTCATCTTTGCTAACTAGGGGGAATACTTTCTTGTTTGACTTGCCTGAAATGTTTCCCAAACATTTGCTTATGTAAAAGGCTGGAGCCCTGAAGTTCCTGGGGGCTTCTGACTGTGGAACTTGCCCTCAGCTGTGGGAGGCTCCGGCAGCCTCTGGTGCTCCCTCTCAGCTTCCTCAGCCTCCCAACCCAGGACCAGAGGCTCATTTTTCTTTGTCTTGTGGTTGCTCTTGAAAGTCAGTCATTCAGCAAGGAGGGTGAGGTCAGACAGACTGCCTCACGCTCAGAGAAAATTTTATACACGTGCCCAGAGTATGTGAAAACACAGAACAATAGCAGCAGCATCATAGGTGGCTTGGTGCCTCATCTCCTCCGTCTAACAGTCTGAGGTGAGTGAAAGATTCCCGGAATTCTGAAAACTCAGACAAATAAGTGCCCAGAAAGATCAAGAAGACCAAGGCGGCCTCCTGATCTCCACTTCAGATATCTGAAGCTGTCAATGAGGCAGCCAGAAACTAATGTTATTTTAATGGGGCCTTTTGCATTTAATAGTTACACACATCAACAGTAGTGGCAGATTACAAAGTGAGGCTTTGGAAAGTGTCTGCTTTGGCTAAGTAAGAGGCACCATGAAGCCATACATCTGCCCATTTGGGGTGGACCTGGAGATAGGAACTGATCAAGGCTGTTTCCCCACCAAGTGAGGCTGACACTGGGCCCTGGCCACCTTCCGGAAAGGATTGTGGTTGCGGGGATGTTAGAGGAATACAAATGTTGATGGCAGTGCTCAGCTAGAGCAGAAAGGTTAGATGGCTGGAAGACAGAAAATATATGTATGTACCTTAAAGAGCAGATGGATTGTAGCATTTGAAATGACGGGCAAATCTTCCCCTTTCCACTCATGTTGCCCCATACACACAAGAAAAGGAAACAAAACAAACCCAGTGCAGTGAATATGACAGGCTCAGTGGGAAGATGAGGAAAATGCTGGAAGGTGCTAACAGCTGGGTTCAGATATAGAGACACTTTTGGATTCTCAATAAACTTGGAGCATGTGAAAAGGGAGGTGGGGTGAATCCTGGCTTCTGGGAGGCAAAGTGAAATAAAAGTCTGTTTAGATAAGTGTGAATTGTGTGCTGCGTAAGGAAATCCTCCTTATTTACCATTGCCTTGGTGGTTTTGCTTTATTTTACTTGTTTTCTGAATTTCTGGTGAAAAAACATACGTTTTTTATGAAGAATCCATCCTTCTAGTATATATGCATGAGAATGGTATTCATCCGGTATTAATGGTAGTTATTTCAAGGTGCTAGAATTTGAAAATCTTTATATTTTCCTGTATACCTAAAAAAATTTTTTCTATAGCTTTATAATATAGTTTGAAATTGGGGAATGTGATGTCTCTGGTTTTGTTCTTTTTTTCTTAGGATTGCTTTGGCTATTTGTCTTCTGTGGTACCATACAAATTTCAGGATTTTTTGTTCTATTTCTGTGAAAAATGATATTGGGATTTGGATAGGATTAAATTGACTCTGTAGATCCCTTTAGGTAACATGGACATTCTAACAATGTTAATTTTTCTAGTCCGGGAACACAGAATATCTTTCCATTTCCTTGTGTTTTCTTCCATTTCTTTCTGAACTGTATTGCAGTTTTCAGTGTATAGGTCTCCCACCTCCTTGGTTAAGCTTATTTCTAGGTATCTTATTCTTTTTGCAGTGATGGTAAGTGGGATTTTTTTCCTCATTTCTCTAATAGTTCGTTGTTAGTAGAAATGCAACAGGTTTTTGCATATTGATTTTGTATCCTGCAACTTTACTAAGTTTATTACTTCTAATAGTTTTTTTATGGTCTTTAGGGTTATCCACATATAAAATCATGTCATCCACAAATAATGATAGTTTTACTTTTTTCCAAGTTTGGATCCCTTTTATTTTTTCTAACCTAATTGCTTTGGCAAGGACGTCCAGTACTATGTGAATAGAAGTGGCAGGAGTGGGCATCCTTGTCTTGTTCCTGATCCTAAAGGGAAAGTGTTCAGTTGTTGGCTGTTGTCATGTGGCCCTATATTGTGTTGTGTTGCGGTATTTTCCTTCTAAACCCATTTTGAAAATTTTGTCATAAATGGATGTTGTATCTTGTCGAGTGCTTTTCATGTATCTATTGAGATTATCAAGATTGTTATCCTTCCTTTTGTCATTTCCTTGTGTCTACTTGAAACAAAAATCAACAACATCATTTTTGCTAGATAGTGTTCCATGTCATGCATACAAATGATTTTATGTCTTTACCTCCTTTTAGTATTTTGGTTCTTTCCATGTTTTTCTATGCCCTGCTTTTCTTAAGGGTTTGTGCTGATGTTTGTTCCTTTTAGAAGGGTGACCTTTCACAATACTTGCCTCTGACCAGAGGGGATGCCCCTCATTGTACCTGTCACAGCCCCTCTCTGACATCTCCTCTCAATAGGTCTTTCCTCCACTTTCTGACACTGGAAGCCCCCAGGAGAGGTGAAGGGCCTGCCTGCTTTCCTTCCAGATACCTTAAGACAGTGGTTCTCAACCTGTGGGTTGCGACCCCTTTGGGGGTCGAATGACCCTTTCACAGGGATCACCTAAATATATCCTGCATATCAGATATTTACATTACGATTCATAACAGTATAGCAAAATTACAGTTATGAAGTAGCAAGAAAAATAATCTTATGGTTGGGAGTCACCACAACATGAGGAACTGTACTAAAGGGTCGCGGCATTAGGAAGGTTGAGAACCACTGCCTTAAAACAAGATTTAGCTGGAGAAACACTTGGGTAGTAGGTAAGAGGATGTGTGAATTCAGTTCCCAGGGAACTGAAGGCTGAGTTTCTGTCCCCATTTCAGAGCTGACTCAGTGGTCAGGGTGTGATTGGGGTTCCCAGTCTGTGTTACCCCATATTTTGGTGTGCATTTATTAGTACAGAGGACCAGCATGGCACTGGGAATTCCTTGCTCTATATGTGTGCCTTGAGTGGGCAGCATCTGAGCCTAAAGCTGCATGCGTGGCCCAAAACATTGCACTTTGATAAGCACTTCCAAGGGCGGTAATTAAACACAGACAAAAGCTGAGGATTTATGCTGCCCCATGAGGCTGGCAACTACAGAGGCCTTTACATTTGCTGCAAGAGGGCTAGGGGAGGAAGCCCATGGCCCCTTCAGTGGCTCCCACCCTACTAGGTTCCAGCCAGGAGTGCCCAGTCTGTCTTAACTAGGAATGAGCAGAGATTTGGACCAGCGGAGTCTACAGTTGTCAGCTCAGGGGGCTGGAGCTGGGCTTCAATGGCCACCTGACTAATGAGGGAAGTTAATAAGCTGATGTGTTTAACTCCATGAGTTAGAGACACTCCAGCCACCAGGCTCCTCTTTGTTCCTGGAAGCCCTGGAATGTGTTTCTCTTGTTTCCCTCCTTTGTACCCCACCTCACCCTTCTTTCTCAGGGAGCAGCCAATCTCTGTATTTAAAAGAGACTGACTCTTTTAATCAGTCTTCATGTTGTCCTGCCTTTCCTCTGAATGGTGTGGTTTGGCAGTGATCCTCGAGCTGCTCTACATTGCCACTATTCTGGTGATTTTGGCTCATGCATATCCCACCAGTGTTTGGGCCTGTCGGTCCCAGCTGTGTGAGGTACCAGGCCGAGGCTGAAAACCTGGTCGACTTGCTAAGATCTGCGTGGCCCCTGAGACTGGCAAGTGTGCCTGCCACAAAGCCATGGGCTTCCCCGTCTCCTTTCCTAGAAGGGTTGCCGCATAGATTCTTTATCAGAGAGTCTTCACAGCTGATTTTTATTCTGAGCCAGAGATCTGGAGTCTCTTGAGATCTTCACTCTTTTTTTCCTGAATGTTGGACAATTTCAACTGGGAACTTCTTTTAGGAGACTATTGTGATGGACAAAATAAACACTGGTCAAGGTCTAAATACCTACCAGTAGGGGATAATTATGATAAGTATATTTGATGGATATTAGCTTTTCATTAGTTATAAGGAAGCACTTCTGCAATAAATGAAACAAAGATGGGCCACAAATTGTATATACATTATGTTCACAATCTAAACTAATAAAAGTGGAATAGTAAAATTAACCGTTTCTCCGGGACGCCCACAGCCAATCAGAACGGCTGTATGCAAATTAGCCCAGCCAACATGGCAGCCGCCACTCACGGACCTGAGTAAACATTTAGGCAGCATCCGTTGCAGCAGGAGCGAGAGCGAAACTACCTGCTCGCTGGCTCCTTAGCCTTTGGACTGAAGCAAAACGCATGTTTGCAACAATTAAGTGTAACAATTGTTTCATTATAGAAGCCGAGAGGTGAGGCAGAGAGGAGGCTTCGTTAGTAAAAGGCCTCGCCTTAAAAGAACATCATCAATTATAGGAAACCTGCGTCCAGCCGGCCTTGCTGGGACGTTGGGCAATGGGAGCTGTGGGCAGCCTTAAAGCCCCTCACCCAGGCTGGTCAGGCACGCCAGCAGGTGGGCATCCCCAGAGGGGTCCCAGACTGAGAGAGGGCATAGGCCGGGCTGAGGGACCTCCCGAGTGCACAGAGCGGCTGCAGGGCGGGACAGCACAGGACCCAGGACCCGTGAGTGGGAAAGAGGCGGCAGGGTTGCAGGGTATCGGGAAGCGGGTAAAAGGCGGCAGGGGGTCGGCGGCCTGCTTGGTGGGCCTCCCAGGCCCTTGGAGGGCATCGGGGAGCGGGAAAGAGGCGGCAGGGGGTCGGCAGCCTGCTTGGTGGGCTTCCCAGGCCCTTGGAGGGGCATCGGGGAGCGGGAAAGAGGCGGCAGGGGGTCGGCAGCCTGCTTGGTGGGCTTCCCAGGCCC
>PVJC01023006.1:0-26743 GCA_004026665.1 Murina feae
TCCATTCTCTTCCCGCACCCCCAACACCCTTTACTCCCGAAAATTGTCAGTCCACTCCCTTTCTATGCCTCTGATTCTATTCTATTCACCAGTTTATTCTGTTCATCAGATTTTTTATTCACTTAAATTTAGGTTCACTTGTTGATAGATATGTATTTGTTGTTCATAATTTTTATCTTTACTTTTTCTTCTTCCTCTTCTCAAAGGATACTTTTCAGCATTTCATATAATACTGGTTGGGTGGTGATGAAGTCCTTTAGCTTTTTTTTGTCTGTGAAGCTCTTTATCTGACCTTCAATTCTGAATGATAGCCTTGCTGGGTAAAGTAATTTTGGCTGTAGGTTCTTGCTATTCATCACTTTGAATATTTCTTGCCACTCCCTTCTGGCCTGCAGAGTTTCTGTTGAGAAATCAGCTGATAGTCATATGGGTTCCCCCTTGTAGGTAACTAACTGCTTTTCTCTTGCAGCTTTTAAGATTCTCTCCTTGTCTTTTGCTCTTGGCATTGTAATTATGATATGTCTTGGTGTGGTCCTTCTTCGGTTCCTTTTGTTTGGAGTTCTCTGTGCTTCCTGGAATTGGAAGTCTATTTCTTTCACCAGGTGGGGGAAGTTTTCTGTCATTATTTCTTCAAATAGGTTTTCAATATCTTGCTCTTTCTCTTCTTCTGGTACTCCTATAATTCTGATGTTGGTACGCTTGAAGTTGTCCCAGAGACTCCTTACACTATCTTCATACTGTTTGATTTTTCGTTTGTTTGTTTGTTTGTTTTGGCTTTTTTGGCTGGGTGGGTTTTGCTTCTTCATATTTCAAATCTTTGACTTGATTCTTGCGATCCTCTCGTCTGCTGTTGGATCCCTGTATATTATCCTTTATTTCAGTCAGTGTATGCTTAATTTCTAGCTGGTTCTTTTTCATATCCTCGAGGGTCTCACTAAATTTATCAGCAGTCTCTAGAAACTTCTTGAAAAACCTAATAACCATGGTTTTGAACTCTATATCCAGTTGTTTGCATTCCTCCATTTCTGTCTTTTGTGATCTGTTTCTTAGTCTCCGCATTTTGGCTTTCTGTGCTAGGTGTCCTATATAGGGCCCAGTGATTCAGCCTCCCCAATCACCTGGGGTGGACATTCTTGTTGTACGCCTTTGAAGGTTGGGTGCACAGTCTTGTTGTAGTTATCACTGGGAGGTATCACTTGGGGGAAATGACCTGTAGGCCTTTCTCCTCGTTGTTTGGAGTTTGGATCTATTGGAGTTCTGTCCCAGTTGCAGAGCCTTAGGTTATGCTGCAGGCAGGCAGGCGCACAGCTTGGGCGGGGTTGTAGGTGGGGTGGGGCGCGGTCTCAGAATCACTGGGGGTGGAGCGACTCACAATGGCGTCCCCTCTGCTGATGACGCAGTTTGGCGTCTCCAAGTCCTGGGGTCTGCGCACGATTCTCAGTCCCTGAATCTCCAGGTCAGTGATCGCTGCGAATAGCAGTGGTAGAACGCCACTGGTCTTCCGCTGCCCCATTGCCCTACAGCCCGCGTTGCATTCAGTGCAACCTGGGAGTTTATAATCTTCCAAGCCGCAGACCCGATCGCCGCTGCCACCCTTTCACCTGCACTGCCATGCGCTGCGCTGCCGCCTCCGTTTCGCGCATCCGTACCTTTCAGTTTGGGCGCTGGGATCTTCTGTTCAGTCTCAAAGCACTCCTCTTGCCTTCTAGATGTAAAGCTTCCCCTCCCTTGGTTCTGGAGGATGGCAGTTTATCTGTATAATTGTATTTCTATAACGTAGGTGTGGAGGCTGTGCATTTAGGTATATACCTCATGCCGCCATCTTCGTTCTCCCTGAGGATATATTTCCATTGATTTTTAGAGAATGTGGAAGAGAAGGGAAAAACAGAGAGAAACATCAAAGTGAGAGGAACTCTTTGATTGGTTGCCTCCTGCATATGCCCTGACCTGGGCCCTGCAGAGAGGGGCCTGCAACCTACATACATGCCCTTGGTCAGAATTGAACCCAGACCCTGAAGTCAGCAGGCTGAAGCATTATGCACTGAGCCAAACCGGCTAGGGCAGGATATGACATTTCTTAGCCCTCCAGAAGGCAAGGGCAGGATATGACATTTCTTAGCCCTTCATTTTTTTTATCCAGGAGTGTGGTGGAAAAACCCTAGATTGCCTTTTTGGATTCTCATTACCCAAGTTACTAAGAATATTACCAGTGGTATACAGGGAGCTTAGCCAATGAGTGGTAAGAAAAGGTGTTTCCTCTGTAGTTCACTCCCATCACCGGCTCCACCCCTGCCCCTCCAATCCCAGCTCCACCCCTGCTCAGGCCTGTAACCTCTGGCCCAGGATGCAGGCCTGGGCAGGGGACCCCCAAGCTTCTCCGATCGCCAGCTTCACAGAGTCCAGGCCTCTGCAGTCACCAGCTCTGATCCTGCTCCCTGCCACCGCTGGTTCTGCCCTTGCCCCACTGGTAGCCTCTGGCCAAGGCTACAGGCCTGGGCAGAGGACCCCCAGATCCCTGCTTTGCTGGCTCCACCAGTGCTCAGACCCCTGCGATCTCCGGCCTTGCCCTGCCCAGGACTTATGCCAGGGCAGGGCACCTCACACCCCTCTGATCACCAGCTCTGCCCTTGCCCATGCCTGAGGCCTCTGATGAAGGCCTCTGACCTGGGAAGGGGACCCCCAGCCCCCTCTGATTACCTGTTCTGCTCCTCGGGCCCCTCGCCTCCCCTGCCACCTGCCTGGCTAATAGGCCTGGCCACTTTAGTAGCAGGGCTGAGCTGGACTGGGCACCGCCATCTTCTGGCCATGGGAGTGGCCATCTTGTGGCTATAGGGGAGGCCATCTTTGTGACAGTGATGCCTAATTTGCATATTACTCTTTTATTAGATAGAATATGTTATAGGCGCCTCCATCTTGTGGCCATGGGGGAAGCCATCTTTGTGACAGTGTGATGCCTAATTTGCATATTACTCTTTTATTAGATAGAATGTGGTATGGGTAACTCCATCTTGTGGCTATGGGGACGGCCATCTTTGTCACGGAGTGACACCTAATTTGCATATTACTCTTTTATTAGATAGGATAGTATCTGAAACAAAAGTTCACAAAACAATGCTTATCCATACTATGCATATTTCACTCTAGTATTTTCTTTGACATTTCATTTGGTAAAAACAGTAGTTGTGAGGGATTTTGGTTACACATATGTATGGATTTTTTAAAACTCAGCAAATGTACTTTAAAGATTCATGCATTTATTATATACAAGTTTTATAAAAAGAAACTAATACTCTAGTTAATGATTAAATGTTTAAGCATTTGGGCAAACTGTATTGATATTTATACTTAGAAATGCACTAAAAACTAAGGTAAATTGATAGTCAGATGGTTAGATATATGATAAAGTAAATATAGTAAAACATTAATGGAAGAATCTAGGTGGTGAATATATGGTAATTCACTTTAAAATTTATATGTATATACTTAGTGGTCCTTTAATTTAATACAAATTTTTCATAGTGTAGCCTGGTAGAATGTAACAAAAAAAACAAAAACATGAAAATAATTCTAGCATTTAACTCAAGCATTTCATTCCTGGGAACCTATCTTAAAGTACAATTAAAAATCCATATGCATGAAAATTCATAGCAATATTATTTATAATAGTAAAAAAATGAAACTAGCTCAGATACTTCAAACTCAGAACTAAGTGTTAAATGAACACTAACTTGATGTCTTTTCACCAGTAAATATTCAGACTATGCAGAAGAATAGAAAAATGTAGATCAAAAGGGAAAAATGTTGATAAAATAATGTTAAGTCACAAAGTCAGAGTACCAAATTCATATAGATTACAATGATGTAGAAGGGACATGTAAATAGCTAAATATTAAAAAGAGACCAGATAGAAATCATACAAAAACAAAAGAAATGAAACAAAAGAACAAAAGAACAGACAGATGAACCTTGAAAGCATTATGCTAAGTGAAAGAAGCCAGTCACAAGGACATTTATATGAAATGTCCAGAATAGGAAAATCAACAGAGACCGAAATAGATTAAAAATTGCCAGGAGATGGAATTTCAAAGGGTAAGACCTAAGAGGTACAGGGTATGGTAATGGTTTCACAACTATCCTGTCTTACTTAATAAAAGCCTAATATGCAAATTGTCCCCTCCCGTGGTCATTTGACTGGAAGTTCAACAGCTTGCTATGATATGTGCTGACCACCAGGGGGCAGCATAGAAGATGACAGGCATTGGTGACGTGGCACTGGCAGCAGGCAGCGGTGGAGGTGCTGCCAGCCCCAATGGGCCCTGACAAGAGTGGGACCGTGGCAGGGTGGTGGTGCAGGTGAGTGGGTGGTGCCAGGTCAAGGCAGGTGTGAGTGGGAATCCAATTGCCCCACAGATGGCATCCAGCGGCAGCGGTGGGGGGTGGGGCTGCCGCCTGGCTCCCAGGCACTGAGGGAGCTAGGTGGAGGGCCTGGCCTCGGTCAATTGCACCATAGGCAGGATGGTGGAGCAGGTGATGGGGTAGCATCAGGCCCAGGCCAAGGTGGGGTGCCAGGTAGGGCTGTGAGGCTGGGGGTGCAAGCTGGGGTTGCAAGGCTGAGAGCATGAGCTGGGGCCTGATCTCCACAGGCTACCCTGAGGGGCCCCACCCATGCACGAATTCATGCCATGGGCCTCTAGTCTATATAAATAAAAGGCTAATATGCTAAGTGTCCCTCATCCTGTCCAACCAGTTGCTATGATATGCACTGACCACCAGGGGGCAGATGTTCAACACAGGAGCTGCCATGACACATACTGGCCATTTACAGAGAAATGACAGCATGGACCTGGTGCCGATAAAGCAACACTCAGCTTCCTCCAAGTGGGACACAGGCCCCACCACCACCTGGGAGCAACAGCCCACCAAATCGCAGCCAACGCTGCCATGGCGCAAAATGCAGCCCATAGCCCAGCCCAGCCCCGAAATAGTGGCTGTGGGTGCCAGGTAATGATGTCACGTAGGAATGCCTGGCTTCCTCGCCCTAGCAACCAGCATCCTTGCAATTTCTTCATCCCATAAATATGACTTGCTTTATACCCAAGTGGAAACATTTACACTGTAACCAAATGTCTGTGAAGTGTTTTCACGTGCCTCATCTTATTTGATCCTCACAGAAGTCCTGGAGTAGGTAGATAGGAGACTCGGTGGAATCCTATTTTCTTTTTATTAGCCAGAAATTTATTAGCCAGAGATTTAGAAAGCTTAGAAACTTGACTTGACTGAAAAGAAGAAAAGGTGGACCTTGAAAATGTATTCAGGTTATCTCACTGCACAGAATATAGTCAAACACTGCTGCAGTCAAATATTTTACCTGTTGTTCTCCCTGTGTGATCTACAATAATAATCTGCTTCATGTTGATATTTACTGCTGTGTTGCTGACAATTACCTGAAAGAGAAGTTGAGGGGCTTCACTGGGCTGGAAAAAGTTTAGCTACATCAGAAAGCAGGTCTAATTAAGCAAGTTTATTCTATATCTATAAAAGGCTGAGTTGACTTGTGCATGTGCAATACATATAAAGCTCTCACTGGCACCAAATGCCTGTGTTTTGGTCTGTCATTGTCGATTGTGAATTTGGTTGATACTTCTATAATAGAGAAAGGGCGAATAGCGATATTAAAATGTTTCCTCTAATTAATTTCCTTTCAATGTGCATGAATCTGTGCACCAGGTCACTAGTGTGAGTATATAGAAGCCATTGAATTGTAGACTTTGAATGGGTGAACTGTACGGTATGTGAATTATATCTTAAGCTGTTTCTAAAAAAGAGATAGAAAGACAGACAGACGAGACAATCAGAAAGAGCTCCCAATGGCCAAACTAAGATTATCTGAACAACAAATAACATAGTGGATTATAATCCTTAACAGGAACATCAGCAACACAATTGAAAAATGGATCTGAAAACATATTTGAACAAAGAGGATATGTGAATGGCTACCATCATTAACCTTTAGGAAAATGCAAAATAAAACCACAAAAAGCCTGACATGCATGGTTCAGTGGTTGGACGACGACCTATGAAACTGGAGGTCACTATTTGATTTCTGGTCAGGGGACATCCCAGGTTGGGGCCTTGATCCCCAGTTGGGGGCTTGCAGGAGGCAGCCGATGAATGATTGTCTCTCGTCATTGATTTTTCTGTCTCTCTCCCTTTCCCTTCCTTTCTGAAATAAAAATATATTTATTTAAAAAAACAAACACAAGAAGATACCATCTCACACCCCTTTAATAGCTATCATCAAGAAGACAGAAAGTAAGTGTTGGCCAGGATGTGGAGATACTAGAACCCCCATACAGTGCTGGTGGGAACGTAAATGTTACAGCTACTTTGGGAAACAATTTGGTAGTTTGTTAAACACATATTTACCATGTTATCCAGCAAATTCGAAGTATATAGCCAAGAACTGAAAACGTATGTGCACAAAAAAGACTTGTACATGAATGTTCATAAAATCATTATTCACAATAACTCCAAAGTGGAAACAAGGCAAATGTCCATCAGCTATTGAAGAGATAAAATATGGTATATCTACATACAATAAAAAACAATTTATCAACAAAAGGGAACAAAATACTGCTATAAAAAAAAAGATGAATCTTGAAAACACTGTTAAGTGAAAGAAGCCAGTTGCACAATTCTATTATTTTATAATTCCATTGATATGAAATATTCAGAAGTGGCAAATTTATAGGTAGAAACTATATTTGTGGTCACCTAAGGCCAGGAAAGAGAGGTTTGGGACAAAATGGGGATAGAATTCTTTTTGGAATGATATGTTTTAACAGCTAATTGTGGTAATCTTTGTATAACTTTGTAAATTTAATAAAAATCATTATACATGTATATTATACAGAGTTCAGAGCTACCATGAAATAAGTGGAAAAGGAAGAAATTATACCAAAAGGCATTTTACTTAAACTAGATGGTGGGAGTAGGGGCAATTTTTATTCTCAGTCCTTACTTTATTTCCTAGGTTTTAAGAGATGTGTTAGTTTTTATAAGTCACACAAAGTTTGTTGAAAAGTTGAGTTGCGTTATATAATTTTGTGAAATTATCCAACTGAAAATGTTTATTCTGAATAAAGAAGCTATTGTTTCTCTTATTGTGGCATTTCTAAAGGCCACATTTCTTTAAAATCTGTAGTGTTTTTCAAAATGGATGTGCTGAGGGCATCTAATTAGTATGGCCTAAACAAAGGAACTGTGGAAATAGCAACTGTTCAGTTCTATTTGCCACACCATATCAATTCATTCCATAGGCCTCAGGTTTAGCTGTTTCTGAATTTCTCCATACTTAAATAAGAGGAAATCACACTGATCAGTAGCAGATTTCGATCTAAGTTGAAGCATTTTCCTCAGAGTTTGTAATATTCTATATTTTCTTTTATTAGACCCTAAAATAGTTTGTTTGCTCAAATTTATTGGAATTCTACAATGATTCCGTTTTCTCATCTGAATGGAATGACAGCTGCCTCTGACTTACTGTGAGGACTAAATGAGATAAAGGTCATGCAAAGTACTCCACAGAGTTCCCCTTTTCTTCCTCATCCTTCCCAGCATATGCCAGATATTCTTCCTGACAGACTCTTCCCTATTGCAGTTCTACTAAAATTGGACTTGAAGAGACCTGCCATCCACTCTCTTTCTTTCTTTTCATCTATTCTTCTGCCCCTTGTTCCTCCATTTGTCTTTCTAAACCTCTCTTTTATGATTCAGCATACACTTTTTAGTAGCTTCCTCTGAGATTTTTATTTTTGTTAAATCTCTGGGTTACTCAAGAAATATTTTCTTAAATATTTTTATTGATTTCAGAGGGGAAGGGGAGAGGGAGAGAGAGATAGAAACATCAGTGATGAGAGATAATCACTGATCAGCTGCCTCCTGCACGTCTCGCACTGGGGTTCGAGCCCACAACCTGGGCATGTGCCCCTGACTGAAATGGAACCCGGGACCGGCTAGGGCAAGAAATATTTCAACAATATTTTGGTGCTGGCCAGGTAGAACCATGGTTAGAGCATTATCCCAATACACCAAAGTTGTGGGTTTAATCCCTGGTCAGGGCACATACAAGAATCTAACAATGAATGCATATATAAATGGAACAACAAATTGATGTTTCTCTCTCTCTCTCTCTCTCTCTCTCTCTCTCTCTCTCTCTCTCTCTCTCTTTGTCTCTCTCCATTCCTCCCTTTCTAAAAAAATAAGTCCTGGCTGGTGGGACTCAGTTGGTTGGAGAATCTCTTATACACCAAAAGGTGGTGTGTTCCATACCCAGGTTGCTGGTTCGATCCCAGGTCCAGGCATGTGCAGGAGGCAACTGATCAATGTTTCTCTCTCACATCAATGTTCTCCCTCTCTCTTTAAAAAAATAAATAAATAAATGGTGCATTGTTTAATTAAAAGAAAAAAGAAATATTTCAACAACATCTAATTAATTTGGCATTAAACACATTTATATATATGCTGCTTTTTAAAAAAACTCAAATAGTTTTTAAATAGCTAAAACACTTTAAAAAGTTAAATTCCAATCATATCCTAAAGCTATTGGTTATGAAGAAAAATTAGAAAAACACTTTGAGAATAAGCCTTAACAGTCTGGTCTACCATTTTTCTAACAGTGTATCTGAAAAAATTTCTAAAGCTTCATGTAACTCTTAGATCTTGATCTAAAGCCATTTTGGTAAATTTATTTAAAAGTCTCATTAAATTCTGGTTCAAAACACAGTAACTCCAAATAAGTATGGTTATTTGTAACTTTAAACATAAAAAAGTAAAGCAGAGATAAGCTGGAAATTTTACTGAAAAGGGTAGATATTATATTTTTGGAGAAGTTCAAGTTATCATCAGACTTTCTATCCTAATTTAGGGAGGTGAATGGAAGAATTTGTAAGGTCTTCATAGCGACATGATTAAGGCAGGGGAAAAATATTTCAAAAACTGAGGATGAGGCGCTCTCCCTCCAGGGAGCGTACCCGTCATTCCCCCCCCCCCCACTTTTCCCCACAGGCACATATCCTACAACCTCTAAGGGACTCCACGAGGCTTATAACCAGGGGAGCATTGGGCAGCAGCTCCTCTGGGCTAATGCCCTGAACCTGCCCCAGGACCCGCTTTTCTCTGACTTCTAAGTGAGCCAAGGCGGCCCAGTCTAGGCTCTCCTGTTGCTTCTTCTGTGCTAAGCCGTTCTTTGTTCACTATGCTAAGTATATTTTTGTGCAGTCAATAAATTCTTGTTTGCTTTTCTACAAAACAAAACTGAGGATGAGCAATTTCTATACTATAAATAGATCATGACATTGTCTATTTGAAAGTACCTGTTTTATTTTTATTCATTAGCCATCTGTGCGTGTGTGTGTGTGGAGTGGGGGATGGAGGGGTTGAGAATAGACTGTCCACCAGTCATTTGCCAGAGAGCTATCCACTATCACATCTGTTGGTGGAGGGATATAAACTGCTAATGGCTGGCATTCAAATGAGTCTTTTGTTATCTCACCTTCCATTCTTTTTTTTTTTTAAATATCTTTTTATTGATTTCAGAGAGGAAAGGAGGGGGCGAGAGAGATAGAAACATCAGTGATGAGAGAGAACCATGGATCGGCTGCCTCCTACAGCCCCCCAATGGGGATTGAGCCCAAAACCTGGGCATGTGCCCTTGACCAGGAATCAAACTGTGATCTCCTGGCTCATAGGTTGACACTCACCCACTGAGCCACGCCAGTCGGACTTCTTCCACTCTTTTGAGAAAAGAGAAGCTGCTTTTAGACTAGTAACTGGATTTAACCTTCCCATTACTACACACGATGGAGATACTATGTATCTTTCAAAATCAAAATAAAATTTTTCTTCCAAAACTATATTTAATTTATTTATTAATCTTTATCTGAGGACATGCTTAGAGAGGGGAAGGGATGGGGGGTGCAAGAAGAGAGGGGGAGGGAGAGAGAAACATCAATGTAAGAGAGAAACATCGATCGATTGTCTTCTATACACACCCAGACAGAAATTGAACCCAAAATCCAGATATGTGCCCTGCCCAGGAATCGTACCAGCAACCTTTTAATGCACCAACGATGCTCCAATCAACTGAGTCACTTGGGCTAGGCTCTTTTATTTGGTTGTAACAGCAGGTAATTTATTTTGAAATTTAAAGTAGGGAACTAAATTTTTACTTCGACATAATGTTGGCATGGGTTAGAAACAGCTCTGTGTGGGTAATTTTATATTAAACTAGAGGCCTGGTGCACGAAATTCGTGCACTGCGGGGGGGGGGGTGTCCCTCAGCCCAGCCTGTACCTTCTCCAATCTAGGGCCCCTCGAGGGATGTCCGACTGATGGTTTATGTCCGATCTCACAATCTGGGACTGCTGGCTCCTAACTGTTTCTGCCTGCCTACCTGCCTGATCACCCCCTAACCACTCCCCTGCCAGCCCGGTTGTTCCCAACTGCTCTTCCCTGCTGGCCCGGTCACCTCTAACTCCCCTCCCCTGCCGGCCATCTTGTGGTGGCCATGTTTTGACCACATGGGGGTGGCCAATTTGTATGAGGGTGTGACAGTCAATGTGTATATTACCTTTTTATTACATAGGATTGTTCAATTAAAATTAGCCACACAAACTAAATATTTGTGCTTAATGACTAAAAACCACTGAATTTTTGGATTAAAATGACGCACAATATCTTAAGTTTAAAGAAGCAACATGGATCAGAAATTTAGAAATCTGGCTGGGACCCTCTAGGATTTGATGCTACAATGCATTCACAAGGAGGGACTCCAGAAGACAACTAGGATTACTATGTAATACTTCCCATTCTATAAAATGGTAAATCAAGTTTCATTCTTGAATTAGAAAAATACTTCAAAACAGAGGTTCTGCATTCTGATAAATTTAACTTCTGTATTTCTTAACTTAGATTTTGTTTATTCTTTTTGGATATGTGATTTCCCCTAAAAACTGTGAAAGACATACAAAGATAAATTCTTATATACATCATCCCTCTTCTGAAGAGTAGTGAGTAATGTAGTAGCATTGCATTAGGATTCTTATAGAGTTAAGTACAATGTTACAGGTTTTAAATTCAAATAAAACTAATTTAGAATTCAAAATAATTTAGAATTAAAATTGATATGCTGATGGCTCTTCCATAGGTGAAACAAAGAAGAAACAAACTTCACTGGGGTGCAGAGGAATCTCACTTTACACAAAATATATCTCTGAGAAGTTGACTATAAATTAAAGTGCAACACTCAAATTACGGAAATTGTTTCTATAAAACAGTCATTCATACCTTATCTACAATTAATAATTTGTTTCAACATTATAAAGTCTTTTACCCTAATGTTCACATTACCTGGGGGGAAAACTAGTTACCATGTGATTCCCACCACCCCCCCAAAAAAATACAAGAAAATAATACTATGAAACCAGATCTATGTATTAAAGGTATTATTTAAGATATTCCAATTAAAATGTGTCCTGAGTTAAAAATCAAGCACTATTAAAAGCTACTGCAATATTTTTGGAGCCTGAAGATATATTTTAGACAATTATGGCTGCAATAACCAATTCTCTTTGCAGATCATCACTCTAAAAGAAGCAATGAAACATAAAAATTACTGTATTAAATCTCAATTTGGGAATTAGTTTACTAACCCAACAGAATATACTGTTTTTGTTAGTGACATGATCACACTAATTCAAATTCAAGTGAGTAATTAATGCTCCCAATGTCTGATGGTGGCATGAAAGATCTTCAGTGCTACAACCTGAAAGGCATTATTCATTCTGTAATATGATTGGGGATGTGGCCCAATAAACCAACCCCCGAAGAGAGTTAAGAACAGTAGAAAACACACAGTGCTTTCTAAATAGCCAGGCGCTGTTTTAAACACTTTCCCTATATTCATTTAATCCTTAGAATAGCTCTACTAGTTAGAGACTGTTGTTACCTCCACTTAGCAGATGTGAAACTGAGTCACCCTCCAAAGGTCACTCAAAAAATGTGGAGGAAGGACCCAGATCCTGCTGGCCCGGCTCAGGCTTTGGTGTGCTCACCACTGCTCTTTATCGCCAGGTTTGCTTTAAGACTCTAGTAATTCAGTGATGGCTGGAAGGACGTGGGTGCACAATTTCACTGCCCATTCACTACTGTAACCTAGCTCTGAACCTCTATACAAAAGCATTTCCTGGCTAATATGGATACTTTGGCAGTTTCAATCTTGATCCCGGAGCCTATGACAAAAGGTGCAATCCTAACAGATCATTTAATTTTAGTCAATCTCAACATGGAGCCTATAATGCCTCAGAAGTGGCTCAATCAGATAAATGTGAAGATTTAGAACAGTAACTACTACATTTACCACAGTGGGTCTAACATTTGTGATTAGACCTGAGCTTCACAATTCTTATGTCTGATTTGCTCTTTAGTGAGTTCTAGTACTCTCCCTTTCTAGTTCCAATAAATAAAACATACCTGGCGAATGCAGTCCATGGCAAGTTTCAGACGCCTATCTGAATTCAGTATCATTCTCGTTCAGATCTGATGTCTGGGTAAATGAAGAGCCTTTCGGGTAGCCTCCTTGGCTGCCCTTTGCTAGGAGCCTTTTTGCTTTTCTCAGTTTCGTGATAAAGTAAAGTAACATGTTACAGCTCCCATTGAAATTGTAAATGGGAGATTCAAGAGCCTGCCCCTCTGTTGCTCAGAGGACATTCACTTTTAAATTTACACTCATTTATATCACATAATATTGCATTGGGATTCTATAATTAGTACAATAATTATAATTAAGTAAATTATATCTTCTTAACTATATCTACTGAATAATGTCACACTTATTTAGGAGTGGCCAACTAAAAATATTTCAGCAGCAGCACTATAATAAAAGATTAAATAGCAGGCGATTTAAACTCTAAAATGCCGAGAGTGCAGAGAGGCATCAGTGTAGTGTCATGATCTCCCAGAATCCCCACACAGAAAACAGTGAGAATAGCTAGGACAGAGGGAAAAAAAATTCTACAGGCTACATCTTTACCAAAAAAAATCTAGGTGAAAAACATCCTCTGGAACTTTAGAAGAGAGATTTTCAGGCAGGTGTGCTATAAGAATTTTTAAAACATGCTATATCAGACTATTTAGAAAGGGGCACTTATGGCCATATAGAAATACTAGTGGCCCAGTGCACGAAATTCATGCACATTAGAAGGGGATTAATTAGAGGAAATATTTTAATATTGCTATTTGCCCTTTCTCTATAATAGAAGTGTCAGAGATTAAAGAAAATTAGTAAAACATATATGAAAATCTTCCTCCTGTCAGAGTCTGGGGTGCACCATGGAACCCAGAGTCAAGTCTTCAACCACCCACGTGCACCTCAAAATCATTCGAGACCCAAACCTGGATGGCCCCCCCTTCATTGGGCTAGATCCAGACCCAGCTGGTCCTACCCTGTCAAGCCCTGCCAGGTGGGGGTGCAGCCTCAGGTTCCGTGGGTGCCAGGGCAGGGGGGCACAGCCTGAGGTCCCCCATCAAGCCCTGTGGGGCAGAGGGAGTGGCCTGTGATCCCCCAGCCTGGCACTGGGGCAGGGGGCACAGCCTGAGGTCCCTGGCCTGGTGCTGGGGTGGGGGGCATAGCCTGAGGTCCCCTGGCACAGCACCAGGGTGGAGGGCACACCTTGAGGGCCCTCGTCAAGTCCCGCTGTGTGTGGGGCACAGCCTCAAGTCCCCTGGCCTGAGGCCAGGGTGGGAGGCATGGCCTGAGGTCTCCTGGCCTGGCACCAGGGAAGAGGGTGCAGCCTGAGTTCCTCTGGCCTGGTGCC
Source organism: Murina feae (assembly GCA_004026665.1). Lineage (NCBI taxonomy): Eukaryota > Metazoa > Chordata > Mammalia > Chiroptera > Vespertilionidae > Murina > Murina feae. Next base: position 13,875 of record PVJC01023006.1, read on the forward strand.
AGGGCTGGGGGAGCAGCCTGAGGTCTCCTGTCAAGCCCTGTGGGTGGAAGGCACGACCTGAGGTTCCCTGTCAAGTCCCATGCAGGAGGTGGGTGTGCAGCTTCAGGTCCCTGCTGATTGCTCCTTAAGGCTTGTTATGGGAACTTAGTCTCAGCTGTGGGTGCAAATAATTGACCAGAGTGACGGTCAGTTTGTATATTCCCTCTTTATTATATAGGATGATAATAGTTGCCCAGTGTGAATGAATCAAAATTATATCTACTTTTTTTTGTCAGCTCGGCAATATATATATATATATATATATATATATATATATATATATATATATATATATATATATATAAAATTTGGTGCCACAGAATTTCAGTAATTTGTGTGTCATGAGATAAAAGAGGGTGAAGGTTGCTGCTCTAAAACACGAATGGGTAGGATCAAACTACCCTGAGCAACAAGAAGGGGGTGACCACAGCTGTGCTGACAGAGCCAAACTTAGAAAAAGTGAATTGTATGGGTAAAAAGAGCCAAGGAGCCCGGAAATCACCAAGTCATCACCCAAACAAAGCTCTCCACCCTTGAAGCGAGAACCCCAGGAGTGAGTCTAAGAGCCTCATGGGAACAGAGGAGGCCTGGCAGGGTCCCTTTTGCCAAGGAGGCCAATCCCCGCCTGGAAACACCCAGCGGAACCTCTTTCCCAGAGGGACAGACCCCACGTGGAGAAAAAATGTTGAAAGTAGAACCCAACGTATGTGTTAAAACACAGCTAGCTAGCAGCTATGGCTGATGACAGCTGCAACAGGGTGATCAAATGGTACTAAAATCGGGACAACTAGACATTATGTTCCGCTTGGGGTGATGCATTACCAAGTATACTGCATCCCCAATGGAGAAGTCTTCTTGCCATGAAACTTAAAAGGCGAATTAAACCTAGCCTCTACACTGAACTGCTAGTTTATAGAAAATATGGAGGGGAAAGGAACACGCTAAATAATACAAAAAAAAAAATTGCAATCACTAAATGTGGGAAATTATATAGGATAAATTAATTATAGGGCATGAGGAGAAGGAAAATTAAAAAAGAACTAAAGTAATATCAGCTAAATAAAATATGTAGATTTTGGGGGGGAGGGGATCCTAATTTGAAATCACCAACTTTAAAACACAAACACACACACACACACACACACACACACTTTTTTTGATAACTGAAGGCAACTGAATATGGACCAGGCATTAGACTGTATAAGGAATTATTAATTTTGCAGGTGTGATCATGGTATTGTGGTATGTTTAAAAAAAAAAAAAAAGGGCCTAATCTGTTGAAGATACTCAGAGAAGCATGTACCAGTATATTACATGATGCTTGGGATTTACTTTGAAATATTCCTGGGGTCTGCCAAGGGAGCATGAGGCTATGAATTCTGTTTCAAGGTATCTATGAGCTAGTTGAGTTGAAAATTTATAGACAAGAAATTATCATTGAAATTAAATGGTGGCAAACATGTCCAAGCAATACTGCGAGGATTTTAACCCTTTTTGAATCTTGTGATAGATGAATGTGTGATAATGGCAAATAGTGGTAAACAAAATATTGAAATGGTGGTAATACAAAGAAATAGTATCATCATGTTAGAAGCCTAGGAATGAGTATAAACAAAGAACGTGTTCAAAGAGAAATCAATTGCTTCCACGTCTCCTCTCCAAAGGGCCCGTTGTGCTATGATGTAAAAATGGGCCCCATGCAGTTTCATATCAAACACTTGTGTCAGTCAAAAAAATCCTCAGACAGAAAGAATAGGATAGATGAAAGAATGGCAAATCTTGATAACTGTTGATAATGTGGACATTTTTGTTTCTGCATGACTGAAAATTTTCAAAATATAAAGTTTTTAAAAGTCTATGCACAATTTAAAATATCAGATCACTATATTAAAAGCTATATGGTGTATAGTTCATGGTGGAGCACCAACCCAAGAACCAGGAAGTCACAGTTTTATTTCTGGTCAGGCTACATGCCTGGAGGTGTTGCAGGCTCAATCCCAGTAGGGGATGTATAGGAGGCAGCCAATCAATGATTCTTTCTCATCATTAATGCTTCTATTTCTCTCTCCCTCTACCTTCCTCTCTCTAAAATCAATTTAAAAAAATAAAACAAGGAGAAAAGGGCAATAATAGTTATTTTAAAATGCTCCTAAAAATTCTTCAATTTTTTTGTGTGTGGGGTAATTATCATGTACTTTAGGTTAGTTTGTAACAGAAAGACAAAACTAAAGGTTACTGTTGTTTAAAGAGATCTATAATAATAAAAGCATAATAAGCTAATTAGACCAGACAGCCGAACAATCTTTTTTTTTAAATATATTTTATTGATTTTTTACAGAGAGGAAAGGAGAGGGATAGTTAGAAACATCGATGAGAGAGAAACATCTATCAGCTGCCTCATGCATGCCCACCACTGGGGATGTGCCCGCAACCAAGCTACATGCCCTTGACCGGAATTGAACCTGGGACCTTTCAGTCCTCAGGCTGACGCTCTAGCCACTGAGCCAAACCGGTAAGGGCCGAACAACCTTTTGAATGTCATTCCGGACAACCTCTCAGACAAAGCCACGATGGCAGGAGCCGAGGCAGAAGTGGCTGAGGCAGAGGTGGTTAGGGGCAGGCAGGCAGAGTGGTTAGGGGCGATGAGGCAGGCAGGCAGGGTGGTTAGGGGCCATGAGGTAGGCAGGCAGGTGAGCGGTTAAGAGCCAGCAGTCCCTGATTGCAAGAGGGTTTAGGTCTGATCCCAGCTGGGCCTAAATTGCGAGTTAAACATCCCCAAGGAGTCCCAGATTGCAAGAGGGTGCAGGCTGGGCTGAGGGACACCCCCTCCCACCATGCACAAAATTCGTGCAGGGGTGGGGGGTGCGGGTGGTGGGTCCTTCAGCCTGGTCTGCACCCTTTCACAGTCTGGGAGCCCTCAGGGGATGTCTGACTGACAGCTTAGGCCCGCATCAGTTGGGCATCCTTAGCATTGATGCGGAGGCGGGTTTGACTGCGCTCCCCAGCCATCAGCCCAGCTTATGGCTGAGCAGTGCTCCCCTTGTGAGAGCACACTGACCACCAGGGGACAGCTCCTACATTGAGCATCTGCCCCCTGGTGGTCAGTGTGCGTCACAGCGACCAGTTGTTACATATTACCCTTTTATTATATAGGATTATTATATAGGATATGTTTTTGTGAAATTTTTTGCCAAATTTAAAACATTCTTCAAAGAGAAAACTGTGACATATCCCAGCCAATGTGAACGAGTCTGGTAGCATCATTGTGAACATTCGCCCTTGTTGCTCCAACAGGACAAACCTCATTTCTAAGATTGTTAAATTATCACCTAGGAAATAATTACCATTTCCCATTGTCACATTTTCCAGTTATTTGATTCTCATGTTTTTAGACCTAGTTCACTCTTAGCTAATGTCCAGGAGGAACTCAGCTCCAGGAAATTCTTTATTTCCTTCAATTTTGACATCTCTGTCAGTTAGCTGTTATAAATATTATTACAGCCTACAGCTTTCTGACTCATAATACCCAGGAGACAATTCAGGAATGAACTTGGACTAGAATTTTATATAGCATGCTGAGTTTCCTAAAGGTTTTGGTGCCTATTTGTCTATAATTTGTGAAGATCCTTTTCCCTTTCTTTACCACACAATATATTATTTGAATAGTTCAAGTGCCCTGCAATATATTTCTATAATTTTCTTAACCACAGGCAACTACTGTAATGAGAAGTAGATATTTGATCTTATTTGGCAGGTCAAACCCTAGTGCTGGTCAAAGACGACTCCTCCTTTTCTGTTCCATCTGCATTATACAGTTTACTTCTTTGGTTTTTGAACACTTGCCAGTTCTCAAAGATCTTCCTTTGTGCTTTAATATTCATTTTTTCTCTACATTTATAAGTGTAAACACTACGTAATTTCCACAAGTGACTGAATCACCTCAAAACTACCTAAAATGGATGTCAAAAGTACAAATGATGTAGTGATCACTGTGTTAAGATGTATGAATGTCTAATCATTATGTTGTACACCTGAAACTAATATATTGTATGTCAACAATTAAAATTAAAAAAGACAAAATAAATCAAAAGGTGTATATAATTTGGGAACCAGAAATAGCAATATTGAGTCCATTGATAGAATGGTAGGAGGAAGAGGAGGAAGGAGAGACTTTATTTCTTGTTTCCAAATACACATACATACTCATTGATGTAAGAATGGGAACCACTTCCTGTTCTACTAAGGGACTGTGGAAATGACCCAGAACTCTTATCTCAGCCTTCTCTCCTCCCCATGGAGGTAAGAATACTAGCTACAACTTTTTCAGTTGATGCAGAAAGATGACTAAACTGTTTGTGAACCAGTTTGAGCTCTTTGTTAGAAGGATGTCAGATACACAGTCAGCTGGATATTCAGGTGAGTAATTACAGGGAATCACACAGTTCTCAAAGGCAGAGTTAAAACTCTTTGTATATCAGGTTTTATAATAATTGGGAAGAAGGCATCTGGGTGTTAACTACTCTGAACTTATTTAAAAGCCTGGACTTCCTTAACATACTTTTGCTAACCATATATATATATTTATGATATATAACAAGTACCTTTTTGATCAGCACACACATTCTAAGATTAGCTAATGGAAAAGAAATAAAGCACCCTGAAATTCTAAACTGATTAAAGATATAAATAGGCATTCTGTAAAGATGATCAGTAGTACACTGAAACCAAGAATCAGTGGGAGTTGAGGAGGGAAGAACAGACTGAAGAAAGGACAGAATAGGAAGTTTCAAGGAAGATACTGAAGAGAGGAAATGACTCAGCCACAGGTAGGCAGGGAGTTCCAGTTAGATGAGCTGTAGGTAATAATATGCCTGGGAAAGCTCATTACCTACAGAAGACAAGATTCTAAGAGCTCACTGCAGAGTGTCTTCAGGAGTCATAGACACAAAGCACAATGTCAATAGTATAAAAAACATTCTGTCAATGGAGAAAACCTTGGTGTCCTTTATGTTAAACATCCAGGGCAGTTTTGGTCATTGAACTGTAAGAGATTACTGGCAGTAAAAACTAATAAAAAATGATTGAGGGGGAGGAAAAATATTCATATTAGTTTAAATTTAAGTTACTCATCAAACATTTATTGGGGATCTCACTTTCCTATACACTAGAGGTATATCTTTGAACAAGAGGGGTTTGGGTCCTGCCCCTTTAGGAGACAATCCTGCAGATAAATGCCTATGATGTGGGAAAAACATGGCCAAGGCTTGCACTGACATTATTAAAAACACTAGAGGCCCAGTGCACAGATGGGGTCCCTCAGCCTGGCTGGCAATCAGGGCCATTGGCCGGGGGCAAGGACCACGGAAGGTTGGCTGGCCACAGGAGATTGGCTGTGGGAGAGCACACACCACCAGAGGGCAGCTCCTGTATTGAGCATCTGCCCCCTAGTGGTCAGTGTGCATCATAGCGACTGTTGGAATGGTTGCTCAGGCTTTCATATATATACTAGAGGCCTAGTGCACGAAATTCATGCACGAGGGGGGGTGTCCCTCAGCCCAGCCTTCACCCTCTCCAATCTGGGACCCCTTGGGGGATGTTTGACTGCCAATCCACAGGGATCGGGCCTAAACCGGCAGTCGGACATCCCTCTCACAATCAGGACTACTGGCTCTCAACTGCTGCCTGCCTGCCTGATAGCCTCTAACCGCTTCTGCCTGCCAGCCTGATCACCCCCTAACTGCTCCCCTGCCAGCTTGATTGCCCCCAACTGCCCTCCCTTGCAGGCCCTCTTGTGGCAGCCATCTTTGACCACATGGGGGAGACCATCTTGTGTGTTAAGAGTGATGGTCAATTTGCATACTGGTCATGACTAATTAGCATACTAGGCTAATTAGCATATCCCTCTCTTATATAGGACTAGAGGCCCAGCACGCATGATATCGTGTGCAAGTAGCTCATTGCCGCTTGCTTCAGCTGGCCTCCTGTCCATCACCACTTGCGCCTCGCCCTCTGCCACTCGTAGCTCTCCACTGCTAGTAACTCGCACCCCACCCCTGCCGCAAGAGCCACTGCTCATTTGGTCGTGAGGCCATTACGGTGTCACAACAAAAGGCCTTTTATATATAGATATTTAATTGTGGAAGACTGAGCAAAAAAGAAAAGAGAATTCATGGACATAGACAAGTGTGGTGATGGCGTGGGGATGAGGCAGGTGGATGTGGAAGAGGGCATAAAGGGGATAAATGGTGGTAGAAAAAATAAATATAAAACTATAAAGTGAATATAGCCCTGGCCAGTTGCTCAGTGGTTACAGCATGGGCTTCTGGTCAAGGGCCAGTACCTCGGTTGCAGGTTTCCCAAACCCAGTAGGGGCAAGGGGGGAAGCAACCAAGGATATGTCTCTCTCACATCGATGTTTCTTGCTCTCTCCCCCTCCTCCCTTCCTTCCACCTCTCTAGAAATCAAAGAAAAAAATATCATTGGGTGAGGATTAAAAAAAAAAAAAAAATGGATGTAGGGTGGTCAATAGAAATTCTTCAAATAGGGAGCACAGTAGAAAATTTAAAAGAGACAGTTTTAAGACACATCTGGACAGATGTTGAAGGCAGGGGGGGTGGTGCTTGCTTAAAACTAGAATGGAACGTATGTGAGGGAAGAGATGTTTGCTTGGTTCACAGTGGATCATCATGGCAGAGTATCTGAAAAATAGTAGCCAACCAAGAACTTTTTAACAAATAAATGTGTAAAGATTTGCATTACCTGTTATGTGCAGGTGCTACAAGTGAGTGTCACTTATCAGTATATAGACAACTTCAATCCTATACAATAAAGAATATGCAAATTGACGATAATGCTCTCACACAAGATGGCTGCCCCCATGTGGGCACAAGATGGTCGGCAGGGGAGGGCAGTTGTGGGGGACCAAGCCTCCAGGTCGGCAGGGGAGGGCAGTTGGGGGTGACCAGATTGGCAGGCGAGGGCAGTTAGGCGTTGATAACTCTGGCAGGGGAGTGGTTAGGGGGAACAGAGAAGAAGAGGAACAGTTTTTTGGTTTTCTGACAGTGAACGGGAGGAAAATAACAATTATAAACGCAGTCTTTACTTGAGCTTGAGGTACCAGTGGGAAGTATAACTGTGCAAGTTCTGTTTCTTTTGATGCCAACATCATGGAGGTCAACCACACTCTCTCACAGATGTTTCTTGAAGTCTTGAAGCAGCATGGGATTTCAAAACTTTTATGTGCTGAGGCTCTTTAAAAGGAAATTGGGGGGGGGGTGCCTCATAAGCAGGTTGAATGTCACTATAAAATGGAGAAATAATCCTTAATACTGTAACCTGAGACCTCATCCTATATAATAAAAGGGTAATATGCAAATTGACCCTAACAGCAGAACCACTGGGAATGACTGGTCACTATGACACACTGGCCACCAGGGGGCAGATGCTCAATGCAGGAGCACCCCCCTGCTGGTCAGTGCGCTCCCAAAGGGGGAGCTCTGCTCAGCCACAAGCCAGGCTACCAGCTGCCAGTACAGCGGTGGTGGTGGGAGCCTCTCCCGCCTCCTCAGCAGCGCTAAGGATGTCCAACTGCAGCTTAGGCCTGCTCCCTGCTGACAAGTGGACATCCTCTGAGGGCTCCTGGGCTGCCAGAGGGATGTCTGACTGCCAGCTTAGGCCCAATCCCCCGGGCAGCCGACCTAACCCAGCAGGTGGACATCCCCTGACGGGTCCCAGACTGTGAGAGGGCACAGGCCGGGCTGTAGGACCGCCCCCCCCCCCCCAAGCGCACAAATTTTTGTGCACTGGGCCTCTAGTTTCATATATAAATAAAACAGCAGTATGAACAAGTCCAGTCTGTTTCCCATTAAACTATAATAACAGAAGATTTGATAGAATAAGATGTATTACTTTATCTCTTTGAAATTATACCCTAAGTGTGAGCATTTGAGGTCTTGCTCCCCAGCAAATGTTGTCAGCTTGGCTCAAATAACCTCTTATAAATATTTTTTTAAAAAAGAAAGAACGAAAGAAAAGGAAGTTACACTGAGTGAGCCTATGTATTCCATAGTGAAAATTTTCCCTGTGGAGGTAAAAATTTGCTATCAATTTTATATGCAATTTTCCTGCATAACTAATTACTAAACCTCCTTTCCTTACTATGCTGTTAAGTATTAGTTTTGTCCTATTTTTCAACTAAATGGTTATTAGCTACATTAACTTAGAAACTTACAGCTCAGTAAAGATGTTTCCTGGCAACCTCATCACACAAGAATGGTTCTTACAAGGTTTACCGTGTCTCTCATGTATTATACCCGCTCAAACAACATTTAATGACCCAAGAAAGCATCTTTAGCCATTCATCTAGGATTCTAAATTGTATTCACGAATGCATTTATTTATTTCCATCACAAGATTCTGGTAGGAAGGAAATACTTGTAAACTCATTCACTTCTAAAACCACAAATGGTTAGTCTAGCCCGTCTCCTTCAAAGTTACCTTTTTCTCCCTCTGTCCACCAGCTAAAGATCTAAACTGATCCATTACCTCCCCGTCTCTCACGAAAACTACAAAAAAAAAAAAATTAAAAAAAAAACAAACATAAGAAAACAGTGGCTCCTGCTCTACTCCCCGAACCCTAAGCCGAACCCATCCTGGAAAACGAAAGAGGGCGGCCAAGTGGAACCAGCTGCGCTGGGCGTCCGCGAGCACAGAACCGGGACCACAGCCGGGCCCGGAGCGCTGGCCGGGGAAACCCGCAAGGACCTGGGCTGTTTGCCAAAGACAGACCGTCCCACAGCCCCGGGGCCTGACTGGCGCCAGAACCGGAGCGGAGCGGAGCGGCGGACGGGCCGCCCGGAGCGCGCCAGGAATGCGAAAGAAACGCCAGGAACCCGACCGCGGCCGCCCGGCAAGCGGAGACCGCTCCACGGCAGGCTCGTCGCGGAGGCCCTCGGTGGAGAGCGGGACCCGGGCCTGGCCGAGCGAGAGGAACGCCGCTGGGAAGCCGCCGGGGACCGGCTCGCTCACGAAAGCCCAAACCCGCAGCCCTCTCCGCGGTCGCGGCCGCAGGAGCGCCCGGAGCGAGTCCGGGGCGGGGGCGGGCTCCTTCTCCGCCCCCAACGGGGAAGCCGGCCCGACCGCGCCCTCAGTGCGCCTGCGCGGGGTGAGGCCGGACTCTATTCGGCCGCCGGGCGAGCGACGGCAGCGGCGTTCTCTACCCGGCATGCAGCGCGCGGGAGGGGGGGCGGCCCTACGTCCATCTCCTTCCCAACCCTGCCCCTCCCCCTCCCGCCGCGGCGCCCCCCTTTCCCTAAAGTGAGTGAGTGAGACGGGCAGATGGAGGAGGGACTGTAATGGCGGCGGCCGGCGGCTCCCAGCTCTGACCCGCGGCAGGCATTCAGCGCCCATCCCCTCCCCGCCCCGCTCCCAGCCGGCCTCCGCCCGGCCGCCCGCGCGGGGCCCCCCTGCCCGGACCTCTCCCCAGCTGTCGGTGTCTCACCCTGCGCCCCGGCCGGGGCCCCACACACAATGGACGAGCTCGCGGGAGGCGGTGGAGGCGGCCCGGGGATGGCGGCCCCTCCACGGCAGCAGCAGGGACCTGGGGGGAACGTGAGCCTCTCGCCGGGGGGCAACGGCACGGCGGGCAGCGGGGGTCCTCCGGCCGCCGAGGGCGCGGGTCCCGCGGCAGGCCCCGAGCTGTCGCGGCCGCAGCAGTACACCATCCCGGGCATCCTGCACTACATCCAGCACGAATGGGCTCGCTTCGAGATGGAGCGGGCGCACTGGGAGGTGGAGCGGGCCGAGCTGCAGGTACCTGGCCGGGGTCGGGGTGCGGGACGGCCGCGGCGGCGGGGCTCCCGTGGGGACGGGAACGGGACCTCCCTCGGAGGGAGCCCGCGGCCCTGGGGGCAGGAAGACCGGAGGGACCTACCTGTGCGGCTCCGGGGGCGGGGGGCGAGTCGCCGGTCCTGGCCGCGGTCCTTCCGAGAGTCCTCCTCCCCCTTCCCCGCAGCAGCCGGTCTCCCCAGCCCTCGCTAGCTGCGCGGTGCGAGCTTCCTCGGGGCAGCCATTTTGGCTTTTACTATGGCGGCTGCGGGGGCTCCTGGAGGCGGCCTGCTGGGCTCGCGGGCCGGGGGCGCGCGCGGCGTGGACTGCTGGGCGCTGAACTTGCTCTCGGGGCTGCCCCTTGACGATGGAGAGCCCGAGGAGAGGGGTTGGGGTGGGCGTTGGACCGCCTTTTCCCTGGGTCACCCCCCTTTCCGATTTGGCCCGTCTGGCCCCCTCCCCCGAAGTTGGTACCTACTCGCCCCTTGACAGCCCGGCTTCTTCCCGGGGCTGCCGTGCAGCCTGTCGCCGGCCTGCGAACTTTTCATGTCCCGCCGGCAACTTGGAAGCGCCTTCTTCCCGGGGGTGCGGGCTTCGAGCACTTAGATCCGTTCTCCCTGAGTTCAGGGACTGACTCATCAGGCCTTTCCCGTGCGGGCGTATCTTGGAGGCATTGCGGGTTCGGTCCCCGACCACTGCATTTCAGCAAGTGGCAGTATTTTTGCTGGTGGAGGGTCTTGCTTTCAGTTTGTAAAACAACAAAAACAAAACACAAAACAACCAGAAAAAAAAAAAACAATAAAAAACACGCACATCATCTGAAGAAATAAACCGAAGCGCAATAAAACGAGGTATAGCTGTACTGAAAAAAAAAAAATTTTTTTTAGGGGACCCTTCACTAGGTCTCCCCCTCCTCCATCCTGCTTCTTTACCTGTAAAAACCAAACCGGGTGATCTGTGTTGTGTTTGCGAAAGAACGGAGAAAGATCATTAATGCTAGCAGGGAGTAAAATGTTTTTTACCTCCGTTTACTAACTCACAGAGGTGAAGCAAATTTGTGTGTTCCCTCAGGACCCTTCATAATTACGGTGAAACGTGCATGGGCTTGGTTTACCTGGTCTTGGAAGATGTTGGTAGTTTCAGGGCTCGTGTCTTGGATTTCAGAATGGTTACATAGTGTTCGAAGGATTGTTCAACATTTGGGGGTCCTTGTGTTTATTTTTAAATCATTTCCATGTCAAATTGAGGCTTAGAAGGGGGGGAAAAAGCATGTATCTAAATAGTGTTGCACCTGTTCTTCAGATTGGTATGTATATATATTTAGAGTGTCAGCAGTATTATTCACTGACATATACGTCATTTATGCCTACAGTGAATATTTAAGAAAATGTGTTTAAAGAAGGAATTTTGGATTAACTTAGAAAGGTGTCCTCAAAGATATATATATGGGTATCCATATATATATATATATATTCGGTTTGATTTTGAACTAGTAAACTTTTATTTGACTCTACAAAGTGGGTAAAGGGTAAGAGTAGTTATATATTTTGACACTTAATCAAGTTTTGAAAAAATTAATTATAGATTAACACCTGTTAGTGAAGTCAATGTTTTAGAATTGTGGTTTGATATGTTATAGGGCTTTTAAAAATACAACTTTCAAAAAGTTTAAGTCAACATTGTTTATTTTTTAAAACTCTGTATGCTTTAAAATACCTGGGATTTATAAGAATTCTGCTGATACGCAACTTTCTACCACATCAGGTTGTAAACTTAATGTTATGTGTGAGTGAAGATAGTAAGGCATTTATTTTTGAAAATTGCACTTGCAAATGTATCGAAGCTTGGGCTCACTAAATAATACTTCACCAGTCTGAAATAGTGTTTATGAACTTTGTACTGTTGCACAAAAGCTTGGATTCTACCACTTTTCAATTTAGCAATTGCATTACTCATAAGCTTCAGTAATTTAAGTAGCTGAGAAAAATGTCATTTGTCTAAATTAGTAGGATACATACATTAGTGAGGTCTACGTTGTCTGCCCTGGTCCTTGCTTTCTCATCTAGTTTTTTCCTTGACAGTAACAGAAAAGTCATTAAAGGAAGATTCCTTTTACTTGCTTGTTTGCTTTCAGTTGATCTACTGTTGGCATATTAGTTCTGACAGCCATTCTAAACTCTGCTTTTTCTTTGCCTGCTTGCTTGCTTATTTTGAAGAAGTTCTACAAGATTTCTGTACTCTTAATTTTTTCCAGGGATTTTCATTATTTCATACTGACATTTTTTTGAAATAAAATGTTCATAATTAGCCCTGACCGGTTTGGCTCAGTGGATAGAGCGTCGGCCTACGGACTCAGGGGTCCCAGGTTCGATTCCGGTCAAGGGCATGTGCCTTGGTTGCGGGCGCATACCCAGTGGGGAGTGTGCAGGAGGCAGCTGATCGATGTTTCTTTCTCATTGATGTTTCTAGCTCTGTATCCCTCTCCTTTCCTCTCTGTAAAAAATCAATAAAATATATTTTAAAAAATGTTCATAATTATGTTCAGATGCTTTTATTCTATACATTTCTCTAAAATGTTTTATTGGGATATTTAGTAGGGTTTCAGGTTTGCTTCTGCAGTGTTGAATTTGCTTTAAGTGCGTTCGGTCTTTAGTAAAATTAGGCACAATTTAAAATGTATAAGTTGAATAAAAGTTTATTGGGAGGGTTTAAGTGATGCATCAGTGGATTTCAACTTTAAACTTACTTATTTTTTTTAAAATTTATCTTTATTGTTCAGATTATTACAGTTGTTCCTCTTTTCTCCCCCATAGCTCCCCTCCTCCCAATTCCCACCCCAACCTCTGACCTTGCCCCCCCATTGTCCTCATCCATAGGTGTACAATTATTGTCCAGTCTCTTCACGCACCCCCAACACCCTTAACCCCCCAAAATTGTCAGTCCACTCCCTTTCTATGCCTCTGATTCTATTCTATTCACCAGTTTATTCTGTTCATCAGATTTTT
>PVJC01023007.1:0-26760 GCA_004026665.1 Murina feae
ATATATGTATGTATACATATATATGTATACTAGAGTGCTGCAATTTTTATATGGAAGATTATGTCTATATCTTGCTTTAGAATCATTAAGAATTAAACCCAGAGGAAACAGTGAATTAAATATATTGTCCAAAGTCACAGAATCAGGATTGCAGAGCCAGGAACAGAGTCAGGATTGAGATCTCTTCTATCCCAGGCTAGTCTACATTTCAGTACTCCCTAAACTTATTTTAAGGCATCGTTTAAAAGGTAGGTGAGTATATATATAAATGGCATTCAACTAGGTACTACCAATACAGGAGTTTTAGGGGATACTTCCTGTTAATAGAAATGTGTGTATCTGGAATGTATAGCAGAAAGAAGAATAAAGTGTTTGAGCAAAATCTAGAATGTTCTCAGTGAATTGGCCATTGGTTTTATATGTTAGTTATTTGAATTAGGAAATATACAGAAATTGTCTTTATTATGCTTAAATGCAGAGATGGTGTGTTTACTCGTTATTACCTACTATTAAGATATTTTAATATTTTTAACAGGATGAGAGTTTCAGTGTTTTCCTCCTTCCCTGCTTTTTGGAAATTTTCGTTTTAATATACAGGAAGACTCTCAGGAAATCCTTTCTTTCTGGTTTCTGATTTATGTAAAGAATAAGACGTAAAACTTAGGTCTTTGCATCATTTAATAGTTGTTTATGTGACTAACAGCTGTTTCTCTTGATTCTTAGGTGATATTTAGTTACACATTTGAATCACCATATTATAGAGTCCCTTTGATTTTAAAATTATGAATAACAAAGAGCAAGTGTTTTGTTAAAATTAAATTAAGCATTTTAAAGAACACATTGAAATTAAAACTCTTAAACTTTAAACTCTCTAGAAACATTAGTGTTCAGTTACATTATGAACTCCACCACTAATTTTGAGTTTGCAAAACATGTGAAGAAGATAACTATTAAAGGGGAGGATATTCATTTTTATTATTGGGGTTATTAGCATATTGAACGAAATTATCCCATCCCTTTGCTCATGAATGCTCATGCAAAGAGACTACCAGTATTTTAACACAACAGCTCAGGATCTCACTTATAGCACATTCTTCTTGATTTGGTTACATAATTTTGACCCTTTCTAAGTACTACTAATTTTATTTTATTTTATTTTATTTATTTATTTATTTATTTATTTATTTATTTATTTTTTATTGCTTAAAGTATTACAACAAATGATAGATAAGTATTACAACAAATGATAGTACTACTAATTTTAAAAGGTACATACTATATTTATTTGGCAAGCCATACATCTTTTGACAAGAATGTTCTGCAAATGAGTTCTGTAAGTCTCTCCACTGAAAAGTATTGGGCAGTAACAGAAACACTAGAACATTGTGTTACCATGGAACAACAGTGCAAACTAAGCAAAATAAAGGGACTGCTATTACATTCATATTTTGCTACTTAGGTGATAAAACTAGCTGTTATTCTTAACTTTGCCTTTATTTTTTCAGTAATCAAGTCATGAGGACTTAATGAAAACTTACCATCTATGGAGCTGTACAGAAGGGAGCGAGGCTATTACCTAATCAGAATTCTTTCTTCTACCTGGCTTTTGGTTTACCTAAGAAACGGATGAACTGATATGGGCTATCTCCCCAATGCTCCCATCTTCTGGCTGTCATCACATTACATGTTTTATATGAAGGAACATCTGTCTGTCTATGTGCCTATTCATCTATCTATATTCCTGATGATGTGGGCAGAATTCTAAGATAGGCTCCAAGATTTCTGATCCTCCATGTTATACACACCTTCTCCCAATTATTCAATCATACAATAATTTAGGTACTACTGTTCAGGGATTTTGCAAATGTAAGTTCTCAAATTAATTACCTTAAGATAGATGATCTGAGTGGGCCTTACCTAAGCATGTGAACACTGTAAATCAAGGTGTAGAAGTATAGACCCAGGGAGGTGGAGGTTGGGAGCACCAGAAAGATTTCTTGTGCCATTGCTGACTTGATGATGGAGAGGGCCACATGGTGAGGTATGTGCACAGCCTTTAGGAGCTGAGAATGGTTCCTAGTCGACAGTCAATAAGGAAACAGAGGCTTCAGTCCTACAACCACAAGGAACTGAATTCAGCCAGCAGGACCTTGAGCTGTGAATTCTGCCAAGATCTTGATTTCTGATTTGGGGGTCTTGAGCAAAGAACCCCACCAGGGAATGTGTGAACTAAAGCGAGGATAAGCTAATATATGTTAATTAGTTATGCAGCAATAAATAACTAATACAACCATTTAGAATCTGGTCAATCTTGGCTTCTTTAGAGACCTAAAGCCTTAGTTCTTTATTGGATCTGTTGTGAGTTTTTGTTATATTCAATCAGAAAAGACTTTTGGCTTGTTTATAATCAGAATGGTTTCCCTTGAGACTACTGTTATCACCTGTCATGGTCATCCTCTTTTGTGTAGTTCCACAACCGATTCAGGGGAAGATTATTTGCAAAGATGACCACAAAATTCCCCCTATTTTAGTACGCCTGTCCCTTTGTAATATGATTACCTCTTCTACCATTGAGGGTTAGCATTCATTTTTCCAAACCTTGGATTTGGGCTGGCTCTACGATATTTTTGAGTGGTGGAATGCAACAGAATGATCTTGGGGCTAGACCACATGAGGCCTTACAGCTTCCTCTTTTACCCTCTTGGGCCCAGCTGCCCTGTGAAGAGATCGTAGTGAGTTAGTTGAGAGCTGTGTGAGAGGCATCTGAGGCAGCCAAGCAAATAGCTCCAGTTAACATCTGGACTTTTTTTTTTAAAAAAAGTATTTTATTGATTTTTTTACAGAGAGGAAAGGAGAGGAATAGAGAGCTAGAAACATTGATGAGAGAGAAACATTGATCAGCTGCCTCCTGCACCCCTCCCCCCCGCCCACTGGGGATATGCCCACAATCAAGGTACATGCCCTTGACTAGAATTGAACCTGGGACCCCCCAGTCTGCAAGGCAACGCTCTACTCACTGAGTAAAACCAGTTAGGGCAACATCTGGACTTTGAGGTTACCCAGGACAAGCGAGTCCCTAGATGATCTCCCAACTGACTGCAGATGCACGATAGAGCCTAGCTAAGACCAAATGAAGCAAAAATGAGCTGCCGTGACTTAGCCTTTACCCAAACTGCCAACCCACACCATTGTGAGCAAATCATTAGTTCTTATTTCAAGTTATTTGTTATACAGGAAAAGATAACTAACATAGATATTAAAGAACATAACAAAAATAGGATTTTAAAATTAAAACTAAATATATTTTTGAATGGATTATTATTCATATTCCATGTATACAGTGCAAAATTTAAGATACAAAATAATATTCACATAGAAATAAATTTCCTTCTGTAGAGATTTGTTTCATTTCTCTGGAGCTAGCTCTTCAGGGAGATGGTTAGGGCAAGAAACAAAGCGAAGATTGTGAATTGGGAAAGTGACCAAAGTAGGACATTAAAAAAACAACATTCCAAATTGATTTTCTTTGCTCCACTTTATGTTCCCAAATGTTCATCTCTGCTTTCTTCAGTTTTCCTTAGGAATGAATTTAAAGGCCCCCAGATGTCAAAGCTAAAGGGCGATGCTAAAGCCGAGTATATGAGTGAGTATTATAGGATGGAAAATGATCATGTATGTTTTCTAGTAATGTGAGATTAGAGAGTCTACCATCAGTGATGAGTTAAGTGACTCAAAACATTATTCAGAGCAGTATTTTCTTTGTTTTGTATTTGGAGAAGGCAAATCACAAAAGCTCTCCACACACCTGATAAAGTGTTAGCCCAGGAGCAGAGACCCATGTAGAGCACTAGGTGCCTGGCCCACTGGCTCACCTGACCTTTTCCTGGAGCCCTGTCCACATGCATAATATAAAATCTACAGAACATCAGACTCAGGCTGAGAGTCTGGTGTCACTTGACATAACCCTGAGGAGTCTAGCTGTGCCCTAAAAATCCAGGCTTATTCATTCAGCAAACATCTATCATGCATTTATGTTCCAGGCACTGTTGGTAGATGGCATGGATATAAAAATAAATACCACTGTAGTCTATAACTGTAAAGTTCTTCTTTCTGGGGTCCACCCACAGTGACTCCAGGGACTTCAAACCAAACTGGATACTTGATCTTTCATGGATCAAAATCCCCCCTTAAGATTCCTACAGAATGTGAAATATTCAGCCCCCAAACAGTGGATTTAATAAATGAGTGTTGGTGTCCTGCCTCTTAATGAAGCTTTGATGTAAGAAGTTCAAAGTAATGTTTGATCTCCTCTTATTGTTTTTGGGTTAAGAGAAATTATTGTTCTTGATACAAGAGAAGGGCCATGGCTGAGAGCCTATGGACATTTATACCTCAGACTATGGAACAAGCAGCATGTTTCTATTTCTCTCACCGGACAGGGAAGAGGGTGTGTGGTCACTTACCGTATCCAGACACAGTCCACTGTGCTGGCATCATAGAATTTTGTCCAGGCTGCTTTGAGGGGACATTACAGGTTCACTGATAGGTTAGTGCTTTTCCAAGATTAGAACTAGAGTCTAATGCACATCTAGTTATTAGTCTTCTTGGGCTCCCATAACAGTGGCTTAAACAACAGAAATTTATGTTGTCACAGTTCTGGAGGCTGGAAGTCCAAGATCAAGGTGCTGGCAGGGTTGGTTTCTAGTGAGACCTTTTCCTGGCTTGCAGATGGCAGCTTTCTACTAGTAGTTGTGTCCTCACATGGCTTCTTCTCTGTGTGTGTGCAGGCTGAGTGAAATCTCTGGTGTCTCTTCCTCTTCTTATAAGGTACCAGTCCTACTGGATTAGGCCCTTGCCCTTATGACCTCATTTACCCTTAATCAGCTCTCTAAAGGCCCTATCTCCAAATAGTAACATTGAGGGTTGGAGTTTCAACATATGAATTTGGGGGTGGGGACACAATGTATTCCCTAACACTTCTTATATGACAGACACTTTGCTAAGCACAAAGATGTAAAGACATGTACTAGTGTATACTACTACACCGAGCACCAATTCTGCAATGCAATAATTACAAGACTGTGTTAGGTGTGGGGAAGACAGTAAGGTCCGTTCAGTTTGAGCAGGAGTGGGAAGGCTTTTAAGAGGAACCTCAGAGAGGAGAGAAGTTCTTAGGAGATGAAGGGGTGGAGGTTAAGGTGTGTTGAGCAGAGAGGAGGCAAGGGGGAGAGCATAAAGGGTGACATTCTTTCGCCCAGTCTTCATATTAACAGAGCAGGGCCATTTAGCAAATATAGCACCTGGCTGAGTGAAGCTCTGGGTGCTTGGGGGATGTAGGAAGAGTTCACAGAAGTGGTTAAGGCTGACCTTTGGGGTATTGTACTAAGGAGCTTGGACTTAATCATGTAATAGGAATCCAGCACCCCATTTAAGGAGAGGAAGAACCCAGGTATATTTGCACTTGGAAAGGTCACCAGGGAAGCAGTTTGGAGAGAAAGAGTGCATGAGATTGGAGGCTGGGGAGAGTTGGGAGACCAGTGCCACAGTGTGGTGGCAGACCCCAAAGGTCAACTTGTGGCAGTGCCAGTGGGATGGAGATAGGCAGCCTGTAGAATGCCCAGGACTTGGAGTTGAATTTCATGTGAATAGTGAGGGGGAAATCTAGGCTGGATCGAAGGTTCTGGTTTGGTGACAGGGGAATCCACTGCCAAGAATAGAAATAGCACTGTGCAAAGGGGAAAGAAGGAAACACCGTGGATGAAGTTTACACAGGGCAGTTTCTTGGGCTAAGAGGAGCTTTTCTATCCTGTGGCTGGTGATTCCACCCCATTGTTGGGCTTCCGGAACCTAAGAATGTCCAGATCCTTTAAAGGAGTAATTTGTTTATTGAAATACATAATTGATATGACTTTTCTGTAATCATGACCAAGCTGTTTTAGTATAAAAAGCTTCCCAATACATGAACACTCAGTAATCTGTTTCCAAGAAAATTAAATCACTTTTGATCTAACATCCATCAGCCTACTGTCCTTGTTTGTGACCCTGAAATAGCTATCACCCTTTGTATCTACTAAGATTCAGGTAGATGATAATCTATGAGTCTTAGGGTTGGATAGAGAAGTAATTTATTGTAAGAGAGCTACACACACACACACACACACACACACACGCACACGCACACGCACACGCACGCGCGCGCAAGAGTAAAAAGAGCTAAAACAAACCCCTTTCTTCTTGCGCACAGATTAAAATATCCAATTACCTTTTGATGGGGAGGGAGAGAAAGGGAGTGAGGACTATGAGAAAATTCCCAGGTCACTGGGTTTCAAGCTCCAGCTTGACATTTGTAGAATTACAACAAATCTGTTTCCTTTTCCTCTGTAACTCCTTTTGAGTTTTCTTCCGCGAGGGTAATCTCAGACCCTCAGAGACTTAGAGTAGAGAAGGAGGCCAGCTACCCGCCAGCCACTTTTGATCTCCCATCTCTCTCATCTGATGACACGTAGTTTTGCTCTTCCAACATTTCTTCTCTTTAGAGAGTTCCCGAAGCCAACCAAACTAACGCAACAGAAGGAAAACCTCCCGGAACCAAGTCCCCAGACTTTCTCTTAGCTCCCAGCGACAGAGGGATCGCGGGCCCGAGGCCAGCGCGGAGGGGCGGGGCCGGGGCGGGGCCGGGGCGGGGCCGGGGCGGGGCCTCAGCGGCGTCGCCACGCCCCCCGCCCGCTCCGCCGCTTAATTCGGACGCGCGGGGCCGCGGGGTGTGAAGAGCTGTCCTGCGTCGGACCGGCCGCAGCCGCCGTCTGAGCCGCGTCCGCGCCGCCGCTGCCGCCCAGAGCCGCGGGGGGCCCCCGAGCACCGCCGCAGCCCCGAAGCGAGCGCCGCGGAGGGAGCCGAGCGCCTTTGTGCGCGCGCTGAGGTGGGTTCGCCTCCCGCACTTACTTTGCACACAAAGACCGGGAGCTCCGGGGAGGCGGGTGCCCGCGAGGAGGCAGCGCGGCCCCCACCCTGCCCCGACTCCCGGCTCCCGGCCCCCGGGACCCCCGCCCGGCACGACCGCGGGGCTTCTCTACGGTGGCGGTCCGTCCGAGCACAGCGGACTGTGAGGCGGGGGTTGCTGCGAACGCGAGGAGGAGACGCGCAGGGCAGTGGGTGTGCGGGGTGCGCTGGTCACTCCGCGTCTTGCCGGTGGAGGGCTCGGGCTCGGGGCTCGGGGCTCGGGGCCGGGGCGTGGCGGGCCCCCGGCGCGGTGATCCCGGGCCCGGGGGGTGTTGGGCAGGCGGGGGGCTGCATGAGAGAGGAGCCCTGGTTGCTGCTCCAATCGGCTTATTGTTGCTTCCTGGGCCCTGAAAATGGAGAGACTCCAGCTGGAGCGGGATGAGCCGCCCGCCGGGTGCGCCACGAGCGGTCAGATGCCGAGCCCTCGGTGCCCCGCTAGCCCCTTGCCACCCGGGGCGGCTGGACACTCGCTCCGGGCCCCAGGGAGCCACCGCCTGGGCAAACAAAGGAGGGGCCGCGGGGGGTTGCCCCGCTGGTTTCAAGATGACAGTGTCACTGTTTCCAGTCTGTAAGTAACTTTTTCATTTTGCCATTATCTCCTCTCCTACAGCGCCAATGAACCCAGTAGCTTGGGTGGCCTCTGCACCTAAGAAGTTGTAAAATTTGGGTGCTCAGTTTCTCCCAAGCATCTCCCGGTCCCTCGGGGATGGCGTGGATACCGGTGGCTAAGTTTTGAAAGATTGGGTAGGGAATGGTAAAGCCCCTTCTGAAATGTGGACAGGAATCCTCTTAAGTGGACAAATTGCAGATCTTACTGTCTGCAGCAAGGTTGCATGTCCTTCCTTCCTCTCAAAGACTTTAGCCAATGCCAGTAGAGCAGTCGTTTGATTAGAATGAGTGTGCCAGTCAAAGAAGTATAGAAAAATGGGATGAGGGAGGCCTGCTAGATTTATATTCTTAATTGAGGAATTTCTTGCTGATAGATACGTTATTTTTCTCCTCTGGCCATGTTCTTCTTACATACTGGTAGCTTTGGAGATTTTTAGCTGTCCAAGTTATTTTAAGTTGAGATAGTATCCAGGGTGCCTGCGAGATATTTCTTAGTGCTGATACTTTCAAGTTTAAAACTTTTAAGTATGAAATTAAAAATATTTATTAAAAAGTGAAAACAGTAAGTAAAAAGTCACTCATGTACCCAACCACCAAGACACAGCCTGAGGATGAAGGCATCTTTGCTTGCTTTATGATTTGGCTGCCATGGTGTGTGTATGAGTGAGTGAGTGAGTATGTGTGTATGTGTGTGAATAAACGAGGGAGTTACTGATTCTTCATCTTTACCAGTCACATCCGACTAAAATATATCCAGTAACTTTAGTTCTGCAAGAGTGGTTTGCCACTTTCAAACAGGATTAATACCAATAAGTTGTTTAAGTGTCTTTTCTTACACCCTTGCAAATAACCACCTGTACAGACAGGGGAGGGAAGAAAGGCAAAACAATGCAAGTTCCGCTTACTTTTGAAGAATAAATATACTGACAGAAAAGTTTTGTGGATTTCAGTAGTACTTTGGGATAGACTATTTTTGAATAAAAGTCCATCTTTCAGCTTTAAAAATATTTAAAAATTAAAATTGAGATTCATAGGAAATACATATTGGAAAGAACTCTTTTTGTAGCACAAGGAATACCAGTGGTTTTATAGCTGACTGCATGCTTGCTTCTGAAAGACTTTGCATTGAGAAAGTAAATAAGAGGGATTTCCCTGAGTATTTTTGAGTATGTGCCTTTTGTGAAAAACAAAACAAAAAACCCCCAAAAAGGCAGCCTGTTGTTCAATGTCAGTTTAACCACTGAATGTTTTTGTTGTTACATACTTGTATTTTTCCACTTGTAAAATTTTTGAACATTTCATTTCTCCAATGTGCAATGTAAAAAGAGGTCTTGGAGATAACTGTTCAGGAGTAGATTGATCATGAGGATGATGCAATACTTGAAGTTAGAAGAATTTCAAGAAGGAAGTTGTGGTTATGTACTGTCAGGTACAATTTTTGTTCCTGTTCCTTATTTGGGCTTCTTAATCTGCATGCACATGTAAGGTGTTTTTGCAGTTCTGTAACGACCAGTAAGTTAATGTGTGTAGAATGGTAGTCTGCTGTAGTTACAGCATTCTTTCTGAAATAATGGTACCTTTCTACATACAAAAGTAAAAAGAAAAAGAAAAGAAAAGAAACTCAAATAGAACATATCAGATTCTCTAAATCTTGTGTTTCAACTCTCCTATGGCCTTGAGCAATGTAAGCAGCATAGCTTAGCTGGATTGAGGTCAGAGTTCAGTAGCGTTATTTTTTTTCTGTAATGTCTCACAGGGAGGAGAAAAAGTTTGGAGTGGTTCAGTGTGATGGCTTTGCCATGGCTATTTGTGATGGCCAGCCTCATACCCCTGTGGACTGGAGAGTCCATTCCTGGGACATTTAAAAGTAGATTTGCTTTGTGCTTGAGAGAAGTACTATGAGAAATACTATCCCTGAACTGGATAGATGTTGCTTTCCTCCTCCTGCCCTCCCTCCCGCCATTCCTTCCTTCTTTCCTTTGATTTCTGAATTGTTTAAAATAATATCACAAGTAAAGGTGGAAGAGATTTTTACTCGTTTCCTTTGGAGGAGGTCGGGGGGTGGAACACTTTTCTCCAAAAAAGAGGGACCATAGATTAGTATTATGGCTTATTATTAATGTCTTGTCTGCCCCTTCCTCCAAAATTCTTTGTGGGTGAAGAAGTTTGGTTGTATGAGATCTAGATTTCAGGCACTTGTAAAAATCCCCAGATATCTTGGGGGAGTCATTACCCTTCTTTAAGTCTAGAGAAAGTAGCTGTGGGCACCGATCCACTTTACATCTCACTTTTGGCATGCATTGCGTTGGGAAAGCTGCGCTGCCAGTGAGAAGTCTGTGTGCCCAGCCAGGACCTTGTAGTGTTGGGATGACTTGATGACACTTCCCTTCATTTCCTTGTGTAATTTCCTTATCTAATCTAGGCCTATTTTTGTTTGTCCTTCTTGTGCAAGGAGTTCTGGGCCTATCTATATGAACCTTTCCTTATGCTAAGTACTTAAAACTCAGCCAAAAGGCATCCACACTTTTACCCACCTGATAACTGATTTCAGTACCCTGTCAGTAACGAAATAAACTAATTTGGCAGACTGGCGTAGTTTGCCAGTTCGTCATGTTAAGTTGACAACAGGATGTTTCTAAGGCTGATAGGAGAATCTTTGCTTTCACCTGCTCCATCATTTAACACTTACTTAGAGCTACCTATGCGTCAGCACTGGCCTAGCATTGGGGATACTGTACTTGATGACAAGACTGATGGCGGTCCCTTATGGCAGGTCAGGATATTTAAAGAACTGTACAAAATTACACAAAAATTATTTAAGGACAATTATGTTAAGAGCCGTAAGGGGAAAGCAGCACTTTGTGAATTACAGTAACTCAGAAAGAATGATGTAAATCAGAGCTAAGGTCTTGGATTTGGGCTCCTGACTGTAAGGTGAAGGGCAAGTTGGGAGAGGCATGGAGGGAAACGAGTAGCATTTTCTCAGGGCTGATGAAGAGCATCGTGGTGAGATGTGTCAGTTTTGTCTGGAAGAGGGACTGGGGAACTACGGTATTGTTCTAGAGTTCTCACTGAAGATAAACCTAAAGGGCAGTTGTGGAGACATGGTGTCTCTGAGCTATTCTGAGGAATTCCCAGAAGCTGAAGACTACTGTTACGCAGAGGTGAACTGACTACATCTATGACCACCCGAGGTTCTCTTACAAATGAGAAGATTTGACATGGGTTTGTGGGGGAAATTGTAGAAAGAGATATTTAATAATATTTTTCAAACTCAGGAAGGAAGACGAGAGAGTGCAGAAACAGAGATTGCTGCTTTAACATTAGGTGAGCTCTTTAACGGGGTGTGGTTCTGACTTCATAGAAGATGAGGCAGCTAGTGCAGAGCAGTAATCATCCTCTGTGCTCTGTGGTGTTGTGTGTGCACAGGGAGGTGGAGCGGAGGCATGGTTTGGTGACTGTAATGTTCCCTACCCATAGCAAAGTCTTGGTATTTAGGGGTATGAAGAAAATCCCCTTTAGAGGCCATGAAATGCAGGCACCTCTGGGCTGTTTGTAGTACTATCCCTGCTACTGAATCATAAATCCTTAGCAGTCCTTAGGAGGAGAAATCTTAAGGGGGAAATGCTGAATCCTTCTGGGTTGAGTATGTGCTGGGAAGTCTCCTCTAAAAACAAGATAGAAAAAAATGTAGGTAGACCAGTTAACCACACCCTGGCTGGTTGTTAAGTGCATCTAGTTGGGAAGATTTTTGTCACCTCATTCTCCATTGGTCTTTTTTGTTGTCAATGCTGATTTATGTTACACCGAAGCATCTACTGGATACAGCCTTCCTCAGTGCCAACCCTAGACTAAAAGGGTGGCATTTGGGGAAGAGTGTAGTACATTTCTTAATGGGGTATAAGGGAATGATTTGAAGCTTTGAAGCCAGACATGTTTGAGTTAGGATCCAGGCCCCAGTGTTGCAACCTCCAGTAAGTCACAGAACAGCTGGTGGCTCCAGTGCTTTCAGTTGTGAAATGAACTTAGTGAGATATACCTCCCACAGCAAGTTGAGGGTAAACACAAGGTCATGAAATCCCGAACACACAGTGCTGGCTGGTCAAGGTGTTTATGCTGTTGTGCCATTATCCATGGCTTTTGACTCAAATTTTTAATAACTTAACAGCAGTGATGCCAAGACAAGGATGAGAAACATGGGTAAAGGTGGGGGACTTCCTCCCTTCTCTCTTCACCCAGCTTCTCAGGATGTCTTTCTGCCTTCAGGAGTGTTGTAAAGATAACAGAAATGGCATGTTTTATTCTATTCTGGGACACAAGTTTTGTACAATAAAGTGTATTGGAGAGAGGGCTGTCGTACTGGTATAAGTTTTTCTGCATTGTTATTAATATACTAGAGGCCTGGTGCAGGAAATTCGTGCACTGGGGGGAGGGGTGTCCCTCAGCCCGGCCTGTGCTCTCTTACAGTTCAGGACCCCTTAGGGGATGTCTACCTATTGGCTTAGGCCTACTCCCTCGGGCTTAAACCAGCAGTAGGACATCCCTCTCACAGTCCAGGACCCCTTGCTCCTTATGGCCCCACCTGCATGCTGCTCCTTACCACTCGGCTGCCGTGGAGGCGGGAGAGGCTCCTGCCACTGCCTCTGTGCTCACCAGCCATGAGCCTGGCTTCTGGCCGAGCAGTGCTCCCCCTGTGGGAGCACACTGACCACCAGGGGACAGCTCCTGCGTTGAGTATCTGCCCCTGGTGGTCAGTGTGCATTCTAGTGATCGGTCGTTCTGGTCGTTTCACTGTAACAGTTGCTTAGGTTTTCGTTATATAGACTAGAGGCCTCTCGCGCGAAATCATGTGAGACCCAGACCTGGCGCTCCGCTGGACCCAGGATCAAGTTCCCACCCATCCGCATGTACCTCACTGAGCATGCAGCCCCACCCACCTTGAAGACAGTTGTGGACAGAGATAAGAATAGTTTCCTGTCGTAACCTTTCCTTCTCAGGAGCACTTAAAAAAGGAAAGAAAAGAAGGACCCTGACCACAACTTTACCTATTTTAAATAACATTAAGTTATAAGGAAAAGAATACTATTTTTAAAAGTCTCGCTACATATCCATAGCCACATGGCATTCTTAACTTCCTCTAGAACATGGGAATTTTAATAGATCTATATCAGATATTCATAAACAACTACTGTTATGTATACTGCAGGAGTTTATAGTGTGACTGCACAATTTGGCCTTCATTGGAAGATGAGAATTGAACAGAGCAACACTTACTTGTTCCCATGAAGAAATCATATGACGTTCAGCAGGTGCCTTTTGGCATTTGGTCGTGACAGCATGACGGTGTCATGGCCATGGGGTTTTTATAATAGAGATGAAACAGCACATTCTGTGAGAGTTAAACTTAAAACTCATTTCATCCAGTTTTTTCAGACCTCTGGGCTTGATGCATTCTAATCTATATAAATAAAAAACTAAGTGACCAAATGACTGATCAACTGGTCAACCAGTCACTATGATGCGCACTGACCACCAGGGGGCAATGCAGGAACTGCCTCCTCGTGGTCAGTGCGCTCCCACAGTCAATCTCCCATGGCCCCTCCCCCTGGCCACCTCCCTTGACCCTATTGCCAGCCAGGACGAGGGACCCTCCCGTGCACTAATTCGTGTACCTGGGCTCTAGTGAGTTTATAAAATGATGCAATCATATTATCAACTCCTGCAGTATACATAATCAGTAGTTGTTTATGAATGTCTGATATAGATGTATTAAAATTCTCATGTTCTAGAGGAAGTTAAGAGTGCCATTATGGCTACAGATATGTAGAGAGGCTTTTAAAAACAATATTCTTTTCCTTATAACTTAATGTTATTTAAAATAGGTAAAGTTGTGGTCAGGGTCCTTCCTTTCTTTCCCTTTTTAATGGATGCCCAGAGTACTGTAGTGTGTTGGAAAGAGAGAGGCCTAGTTTTTTTAAAAAACTCAGAATCCTAGGCCCAAGCTCTCCATTTATTAGTATATGATTTTTTAAAAAATTTCTTTATTGATTAAGTTATTACATATGTGTCTTTATCCCTACATTACCCTCCTGCCTTCCCCCCCGCCCCAGTATATGATTTTTGAGCCTGTTATTCGTTTCTCTATTTCCTCATCTGTAAAATGGAGATAATCACATTTGCCTACCTCTCAGAGTATCTTGACAGTGAAATGAAAACCTTATTCTTTCTAACTGGTGGATTACTGTGACTGGGGGCTGCTCTAGGGTTCTATTAGCATGAGGACTACCCTCTATGGTAGGGTGGACTCTTTGAAGGTGACAGGAGGCAACAAAGCACAGAATGGTAAGGAGAATGGCCTTATCCTCTTTTAGGCTCCTGCTGTGGTTGAAACATCAGTTTTTCTGCACTCATGGAACGGCAATATGCATCTTGGAAATACTAGATTGTCAGACTTGGTATTTTATCTGGGTTAGTCAGTTAATCTAGAAGGGCTCCCATATTCTTGTCTGTGATATATAATAATAAATGTAATAATATTTTTATTTTTACCAACAGTTCTTGAGCACTTCCTACCTAGCAAGCATTGTGCTCAGTGCATTATGAGATTTCTTCATTCATGGCAAATTTTAACAAATTTTCCTGTATGCCAGGCACTGTGCCAGACTCTGGGGGTATGTGAATAGGGTAGTGGGTAGGACTGTCAAAATCCCTGCCTGCATGGAATTTGTATTCATGGGAAGACAGAATGTAAATAAATATATAGATAATATGATCCCAGATAGTGACAGTGCTAGTGTCTGGCAGGAAAGGAGGTAGTGTTTTCAATGGGGTGAGGCCCCTCGATGAGAATTTGAGATCTGAATGAAGGAAGGGTGAACCTTGCTCTCATCTGTCTGTGCAGAGGCAAATGCAAATAGCTGCCCAGAGACTGGAGGAGGAGCTCCATCTTGGAAAATGCTAGGAAAGCCATGTGGATGGAGCTAGGTTGAGGGGAGGGATTTGAGATGAGGTCTGGGTAAGGGCCAGACAATGTGGGACCTGTTGCCCATAGTCTGGACTTGGTTGATGGTGAGACAGTGGGATGCTTCTGAGCAGGTGATAATAGAGATCAGATCTGCCTCCCAGTTTATAAATACCCCTCTGGTTCAATAAATTGTGTTGGGAAAATTGGGCAGATACATGCAAAAAAATGAAACTAGATCACCAACTTATACCATACACAAGAATAAACTCAAAATGGATAAAAAACTTAAATGTAAGCTATAAAACCATAAAAATTCTAAAAGAAACCATAGACAGCAACATCTTAGATATCTCTTGCAGTAAAATGTTTGCTACACATCTAGGGCAAGGGAAACAAGAGAAAATAAACAAATGGGACTACATCAAAATGAATAGCTCTGCACAGCAAAAGAAACCATCATCAAAATGAAAAGGGTGCCCACTACTGTATAGGAGAACGTATTTGCCAACGATACATCTGATAAAAGGTTTTCCAGTATATATAAGGAACTCATACAACTTAAAATGAAAACAAACAATCCAATTTAAAATGAGCAAAGGACCTAAATAGTCACTTCTAGAAAGTGGACATAGAGACAGCCAAGAGACATATGAAAAAATGCTCGAAGTCACTGATCATCAGAGAGATGCAAATTAAAACAATGAGGTATCACCTCACACCTGTCAGAAGGGCTACCATCAACAAATCAACAAATGACAAGTGCTGGCAAGGTTGTGGAGAAAAGGGAACCCTTAGTACCTTACCTAGTACCTAGTACCTTGGAATGCAGATTGGTGCAGACACTGTGGAAAACAGCATAGAATTTCTTAAAAAAATTAAATATGGAACTGCCATTTGACCCAGTGATCCCACTTCTAGGAATATCTCCTAAGAAATCAGAGACATCAATCAGAAAGAATATGTGCACCCCTATGTTCATAGCAGCTTTATTAACAATAGCTAAGATCTAGAAACAGCCCAAGTGCCCATCAGTATTTGAGTGGATAAAAAAGCTGTGTTATATTTACACCCTGGAGTACTGTGCAGTTATAAAACAAAAGGATCTCTTATCCTTTGAGACAGCATGGAGGGTCCTGGAAAGTATTATGCTAAATGAAATAAGCCAGTCAGAGAAAGATAAGTATCACATGATCTCACTCATATGTGAATCTAATGAACAAAATAAACTGATTAACAAAATAGATCTAGAGACATTGAAACATGGAACAGACTATTGATTCTCAGAGGGAAGGTGGGGGTGGGTCGATGGGTGGGAAGAGATCAACCAAAGAACTTGTATGCCTATATGCAAAACCCATGAACACAGACAATAGTGTGGTGAAGGCCTGGGGTTGGGGGAGGGGGTGGGCTATAATGGGTCAATGGGGGAAAAAAGAGGACATATGTAATACTTTAAACAATAAAAGGTTTAAAAAATAAATGCCTCTCTAGCCTGGACTGTAGGGGTCTCTGTAGAGAGGCTAAGAATGGAAGCAGGAGGACCTGTGGGAAGCTCTTATGAATCCCTGGGGATATTGTCAGAACTGGGATGGAAGCAATTGGATGTTTGATATATTTGGAAGATGGGACCATCCCAATAGATTGGGACTAATATGCAAGAGGGAAACCAGTCATGAATCACGGCTACATTTTTAGCCTTGGCACCTGGATAAAGGGTGGTACCACTTACTGATATGGGAAACTTGGGGGAAGATTATATAATAACTAGAGGCCTGGTGCATGAATTAGTGCACAGGTGGGGTACCTCGGGGTGGCCTGTGAGGATCAGACCCCAGCTCACACCCCCAGCTTCTCAGCCCCAGCTTGCGCCTCCAGCCTCACAGCCCCACCTGGCACCCTGCCTTGTCCTGGCGCCACCCCCTCATCTGCTCCACCATCTCGCCTGCCAGGTGATAGATTGGGGCCTGGCCCCCCACCCAGCTCCCTTAGCATCTGGAAGCCACCCCCCCACAATTGCCGCTGGTTGGCATATGCCTGGTGATTGGCGGAGCGATTGCGTCCCTGCTTGCACCTGCCTTGGCCTGGTGCCACCTGCTCACCTGCTCTACCATCCTGTGGCGGTCCCACTCTTGTCAGGGCCCATCATGGCCAGCAGCGTGTCCACTGCCATCCGTTGCCAGCACCTCGCTGCCAGTGCCCAGTATGTTCTGTGCCACCCCCTGGTGATCAGTGCACGTCAGAGCGGTCAAACTTCCAACCTAGGGGACAATTTACATATTAAGCTTTTATTATATAGGATGTTCACAACAGCCTCTGACCTTAAGGCTGTTATGAGCCCCATTTCTTAGATGTGAAGTAAGAAGTAAGAAGTTTGAGAAGTAAGACATCAGAGAAGAAGTTTGACCTAGGAAGAAACTCTGGATTAATGCTGAACTCTGGTTCTTCCCAAACTTTGTATGCTCAATTATTTTTGCTATACTGTGGAAAATACCTGAATTTTCTATCATGACAGATTGGCATGAAAATACATGTGCAAACACTTTCAAAACACATCCTTTCTTTTAGTACAGCTTTATTGAGAAATAATTTATATACCATACAGTTCACCCTTTATACATGTACAGTTCCATCATTTTTAGTAAATTGGTGCTATAAGCAACTATCACCCCAATCCAGTTTTAGGCTTTGTATCCAATTTCTGTTCCCACTCCCATCTTGGGCAACCACTAATATTTTTTCTGTGTCTTGAGCATTGCCTTTTCCAGGAAATTTTCGTCTACAGAGAGTCACAGTATGTGGCCTTTGTGTCCAGCTCTGTTCATTTCGTAGAATGTTTTTGAGGTTTATCCGTTGTTGTACAATACAGTTCCTTTTAAGGAACATTCTTTGCTCTTGTCAGAAAGAGGTACTCTGGGCTAGTGAAAATGATTTTCACTGAGATGGGCCTTAGGATGGTAACTAATAGCATTTACTGTTATGCCAGGCATGGTTTCCTTCATTATCTCCTGTGATCTTCCAGGTCATTCTATGAGAGAAGTACCATTATTAGTGTTTCATAAATGAGGAAACTACAGCATGGAGACATTAAAAAGCTTACTTAAGGTTATAAGAAAGGTTATAAGAGTGAGGATCACACTTGGGCCTTCTCTCTGTGTTCTCTTAATTGTGTCTGTAAAACTTTGACTTCTTATCTTCAGAAGGGGTTTGAAATCCCAGTTGGAATAATCAACTTGCTAGGTAAATCTTTAATTGTTGTTTTAAGGAGAATTTTGTATTGTATTTTAATTTTGGCATTGCCATGTGGAAATTAAGGTGTCTTAAAGTGATCCATTGGTGAAGTAGCTTTCTTAGGCATAGTATGAGGATGGTGCCAAATGAAAAACACATAACTCTGTCATTATGTAGAGTTTGTGTGCTTGAGTTGTGTTTTAAATGTTATATGTCCCAGAAAGGCCACTTTTGTACAAAATGTCCCAAGGCTATTATTGCCTTATTAATGGATGGCATTTAATTAGGCATCATGCACTTTTCATGATGCTATCTGATAAAAGAGTAATATGCAAATTAGGCATCATTCCATCACAAAGATGGCTTCCCCCATGGCCACAAGATGGCAGCACCCATAGCCACAGCCTGTGTAATAAAAGAGTAATATGCAAATTAGGCATCACTCTGTCACAAAGATGGCCGCCCCCATGGCCACAAGATGGCGGTGCCCATAACTGCATCCTGTCTAATAAAAGAGTAATATGCAAATTAGGTGTCACTCCATCACAAAGATGGCCTCCCCCATGGCCACAAGATGGCGGCACCTGGTCCGGCTCAGCCCCGCCACTGAAATGGTCAGGTCTGTTAGCCAGGCAGGTGCCGGGGGAGGTGTGGGGGGGGAGCCCGAGGGGTGGAACAGGTGATCAAAGGGACCTGGAGGTGCCCTGCCCAGGCCAGAGGCCTTTGCCAGAGGCCTCAGGCATGGGCAACAGCGAAGCCAGTGATCAGAGGGGTATGAGGGTGCCCTACCCAGGCATAAGGCCTGCGCGAGAGGCCTCAGGCCTGGGCACGGGTAAGGCTGGAGATCACAGGGGCCTGGGTTACACAGAGCCAGCGATTGGAGGGGCAGGGACAGAGACTGTGATCGCAGGGGTTTGGGCACTGGTGGAGCCGGCCAAGCAGCGTCTGGGGTCCCCTGCCTAGGCCTGCAGCCTTCGCCAGAGGCTATAGTGGGGTAGGGGTGGAGCTGGCAATCACAGGGGCCTGGGGGTCCCCTGCCCAGGCCTGCAGCCTTGGCCAGAGGCTGCCAGTGGGGCAAGGGTAGAGCTGGCGATGGCAGGGAGCAGGATCAGAGCCGATGATCGTAGAGTCGATGGACTCTGTGAGGCCGGCGATTGGAGGGGCTTGGGGGGTCTTCTACCCAGGCCTGCAGCCACAGGCAGAGGCTGCAGGCCTGGGCAGGGTTGGAGCTGGCGATTTCAAGGGTCTGGGGGTCCCCAGCCAAGGCCTGCATCCTTGGCCAGAGGTTATAGGCCTGGGCAGGGATGGAGCTGGGATTGGAGGAGAAGGGGTGGAGCCGGTGATGGGAGTGAACTATAGAGGAAACACCTTTTCTTACTGCTCATTGGCTAAGCTCCCTATATGTCATTGGTAATATTTTTAGTAACTTGGGTAATAAGAATCCAAAAAGGCAATCTAGGGTTTTCCGCCACACTCCTGGAGAAAAAAAATGTAGGTCCACTGCTGGAGGGCTAAGAAATGTCATATCCTGCCCTAGCTGGTTTGGCTCAGTGCATAATGCCCCAGCCTGCTGACTGGGTTCAATTCTGACCAAGGGCATGTACCTAGGTTGCAGGCTCCTCCCTGGTGGGGGCCCAGGTCAAGCCATATGCAGGAGGCATTCAATCAAAGTGTTCCTATCACTTTGATGTTTCTCTCTATTTTTCCATTTTCTTCCACATTCTCTAAAAATCAATGGAAACATATCCTCAGATGAGGATTAAAAAAAAAGAAAGAAATGTCATATCCTATGAAAGACACATCTTGAAAATGCCTAAAGAAAGTTGTCATTTTTTCATGGTGAAGAGACTGGAGTCCGTGTTGATGAAAACACCTTGGTGGCTGTGGTGACTGGCAGTGGCTGCAGCAGCGGGGGTGGTGGGGCTGATGGCTTCCCCTAATTAGCCTGGTCGCCTCCCACAAAGGGAGGCCAGACTACAGCTTAGGCCTGCTCCCCAAGGGGAGCAGGGAGCGGGCCTAAGCCATCAGTAGGACACCCCCTGACGGCTCCCAATATGTGAGAGGGGGCAGGCTGAGCTGAGGACTACCTCCCTCATGCATGAATTTCATGCACCGGGCCCCTAGTGGCTATATAATTACTAGAGGCTTGGTGCACAAAATTTGCACACGGGGTAAGGGGTCCCTCAGCCTGGCCTGCACCCTCTCCAATCCAGAACCACTGGCTCCTAAGCACTCACCTGCCTGTCTGCCTGATGGCCCTAACTGCTCTCCTCCTGGCCTGATCCCCCTAACTGACTAACTACTGTCCCCTGCCGACCTGATCCCTCTAACTGATCTTCCCTTCTTGTCTGATTCACCTAACTGCCTCTCTGCTCTCCCCTCCTCACCTGATTCCCCTAATTGCCTATCTGCTCTCCCTTCCTCTCTGTGCCTTCAGATCCTGGTACAGGAGTGCTGATAACTCTCCACCAAGGCCCTGCCCCAATCCTGATGCCCCCTCCTTCTGGGTTGGGCGGCGGGTCTGCGCTCACCTCCAGTGGGGGGCTGCCCCTGTCCTGACACCCCCACCCCCCCCAAGCCAGGCAGCGCAGTGGGCCTGCATGCACCCTTGCTGGGAGGGGAGTGCCCCGTCCTGACACCCCCCTCCGTGCCAGGTGGCGTGGCAGGCCTGCGTACGCCTCTGCTGGGGGTGGAGGGTGGGGCGGGAGGGGTGGCTATCCCCAGAGGCAGCCTTGTGTCCCAGTGGTGCAAGTCCCTGCCCTCAACCCTGCCCACCAGCTCCTGTGCATGTGTAGCCTGTTGAAAGGTCATGACTGGGACACCGTTAGGATCAATTAGCATATTACCTCTATATAGAGAGATATTTTATATGAATATATTATGTCCTCTGTAATAATTCTGTATTTAAATGATATTTTTTCCTATTTACATAAAATTGTATTGGAAGATTTCATATTCTCTATTGCAGGAGAATTCTTTATGTGTCATAAATACCTAAAAATTTGGAAAAGATTTTAAACACCTCATATCTTTTGGACTATTTTAAAAAAGATTATCAAATAGCTTGGTAAGAATTAGTTATATAATTTTAGCTATGTTGAGTGAAATGCCAATCTTTAAAATTGATTCAAGGAGGAAACCATTGTTCCAAACCTGTTGGACCATTCCAGGAAACAGTAGGTTAAAAACCCTATGACTTGAACTGATAGCTTTGGGAAAGCAGGATTTGGAGGCAGAGTTAGAGACTTAAAAATACAATAAAGAAGCTGTGCCGTTAGTTGCCATTGGACTCTGTTTAACTTAACTCAGTGTGCCCTGGCTGGACATCCGAGCAGGCAACTGGCATGCAGGGCTTAGAAATTGGAAGCAGGTCTCAACATGTTTCTTCTTGCATTCCAGGCTTGCTTCTGACTAGCACTAGTCTTGAGGAAAGGGGATATTATACTGGAAAGCCAGACCAAATCTAATCTAATAAAAGAGTAATATGCAAATTAACCACCTCTCCAGGATGCCTAAGCTACACCCACCAGCCAATCAGAGCAGCCATATGCAAATTAACCCAGTCAAGATGGTGGCCGGCAGCCACGGAGCTAGAGTAAACAGCAGGCTTTCGTTGCAACTGCCTGCCTAGGCTGGCTGAGCCTCTGCTCATGGTAACAATGTTTCAATTATAGAAGCCACGGAGCTGAAGTAAACAGCCTTTGTTACCTGACTAGGCCTTGGTTCAAGGCAACAAAGTTTCAATTATAGAAGATAAATAAACCCCAGAAACCTGCTTCCAGCCAGCCTCGCTGAGACCTTGGGTCAGTGGGAGCTGTGGGCAGCCTGAAAGCCTGAAAATGGCCCGCAGCCCCTCACCCAGGCTGCCCAGGTATCCCAGTAAGGACTTGAACCCTGAAGGGACTGTGGGCAGCCTGAAAACAGCCCTCAGATCCTCACCCAGGCTGCCCAGGCACCCCAGTAGGGACCCAAAACCTGAAGGGACTGTGGGCAGCCTGAAAATGACCCTCAGCCCATCACCCAGGCTTGCCACACCCAATGGGGTGAGGGTCCACACTGGGGGGCTTGGCAAGCCTGCAAACAACCATCAGCCCCTCAGCCAGGCTGGCCAGGCACGCCAGCAGGTGGACATCCCCAGACTGTGAGAGGGCAAGGCCGGGCTGAGGGACCCCCCGAGTGCACACATTTTTGTGCATCGGGCCCCTAGTGAAATTATAATTGCAGGAGGTAAAAAGTGATGGAGTTGTTTATGTAAGATGTGCACCTTTTACTTTGTGTAAGTTATGCCTCAATTAAAAAGAAATGTATAGCCCTGCCTGATTTGGCTCAGTGGATAGAGCATTGGCCCATAGACTGAAGCGTTCCGGGTTCGATTCCGGGCAAGGGCAATTGCGTTGGTTGCAGGCTCAATCCTGGCCCTTGTCTGGGCATGTGTAGGAGGCAACCAACTGATGTGTCTCTCTCACATCAGTGTTTCCTTCTCTCCGTCTCTTCCCCTTCCTTCCACTCTCTTTAAAAATCAATGGAAAATTATCCTCAGGTGAGGATAACAAAAAGGAAAAAATAATTTTAAAAAAGTAGACCAAAAAAAAAAAATAAAACCAAAATGCTCCAGGGAATGGAGATGCTGGGGTGGAGTACTACTTAAGAATGCAAAAATCTAAGTTTCCACTTGGTCGTTGCCCATCTCTTTTTCTTCTCATTTTAAATACCACCTGCACAGAGCAATGATTTTATGCTTTTTAAATTTTTTTAGTCCTCACCCGAGGAATAAGATGTTTATCCCTTTTTTTTTAGAGGGGGAGGGAAGCAGAGGGGAGAGAGAGAGGGAAGAGACAAGAGACATCAACATGAAAGACATTGATTGGTTGCCTCCTGCTCGAATCCTGACAGGGACTGGGAATTGTACCTGCAACTGAGGTACATGCCCTTGACAGAGAATTGAACCCACAACCCTTTGATCCTCCAGCCGACACTCTAACCACTGAGCAACCAGCCAGGGCACATTTTATGTTTTTTATATGAATAGATTTCAGATAAAACTTGGAGCTGCTAGAAACCTATTGGCAAAAATTGTTGGCAGAGTAACCTGTGAATTACCTCTTAAATAGTCCCAAGAATTGACTCTTTTTCTAGCTACCATGAATCTTCTGAATCTTCTTACCTGAGAGTTGCTGTGTGGAACTGGGTGCCTGGGTATGGCCAGTTTCTGCTGATGGGCCCTGCCATTTCAATTGCTGAGTGGCTGAATGTGTAGTTCCAGAACAAACATCAAGGGGTGGGGGAAGCCCAGGTATCTATAGAACTCCCCATCTCACCAGCGTAGTTTTCACCCTTATTAGTTAAAAAAATATATGTTTACAGGTAGTTTCTTCAAACCAGGATTTGAACAAAACCCACACATTGCATGGGACTGTCACACCCCTTGAAGCTTTTAAACTCTAGAACACCTCTTCTCTCCCCATGCTATTTATTTGTTGGAGAATCAGGTCAGTTGTCTTGTAGAATGTCCCACATTCTGGACTTCAATGATAGTTTTCTCTTTAAACCTAATCCATTTCTGTAAATACAAAGTTAGCACTAAAGCCTGATTAGCTTCATGTCCAGAATTTTAGGTAAGATTGGTTTGTTGGTGGTATTATGTACTGCATATTTTGTCATCTCAGGAAAGTGTCTGGCTGTCTCCCTTGTAGTGACATTGAGGTTGATGGGATGGCAGCTTGATCCTTGCATTGTGAATTTCCTCATTCACCTTTCTCCGGATGTCTGTTAGCATCCTTTGAGGACTGTTGCCGAAGTTATTATTTCATTAGAGCTTGTTGATGCTTCTCTCTTAATGACCATGCTAGTAGCGTGTGAGATGAAATTTAAACTGTCCAAGGTGTCAGGGAAAATGGTCAACATTGATGCAGCTTGGGGACATCTAGAGAATTAATAGTGAAGCAAGGATTGGCCTGTTTTTTTTTTAATCTAAGTATTGAGAATACTTGCAATTATCAGAACTAAGTACCATTTTTACAATCTTTTATGAATATTATCTTGTCAGGTTAATTTTATTAGTCTTGTTTAGCAGTGACATTAAATTCTGTCTGTATATGCTAATTCTATTTCTTACATAAGTTGGGTTCCTGGCACCCATTTGAATTAAGAGATTAGAACATGAGGTTATGAGGTAGAATTCCACATGATGGTGGAGACCATAATAGATTATCTTTTTTAGTAATCATTTAAACTTTCCCAGTATGTTAGGACTCTTTTGTGACCACACACTTATATCAGATAAATCTTGGCCATTACCAATAAGTCATAAAGAAGGTGTGACCAAAAACTGAAAAGAATTTGAAATCATAAACTATATTGCACTGTCAAGGGGGTTTGAGCTTGGAGAAGCCAAAGAGATCAAGAAATCATTTAACCTAGACTCCTCGTTTTTTTTGGTCAATATGCCAATGCTCAGATGTGCTAACTAGCTTGCCCAAGAACACACAGCTAATTATGAGTAGAACTGGAACTAAACTCATTCCAGAATGACGATCACTAATACTTGAGTGCTTCTGACACACATACTAAATGTTTTACAAATATCACTGTTTTGATCCTCACCCTGTGATACAGGACTAAAATTGACTGCATTTATTTTACTGAGGAGCACATGGAGGCATAGAGACATTCAGTAACTTACCAAGATCACACAGAACTCAACTATACTCAATGCAGAGAATGTGTGCTTATCCACTCTGGCACTGCCATTCACTTGAATTCTTTCTTCCTTTCTTTTTATTATTATTTTAAACTTTATTATATCTTATTAAAGGAATGCCTTATTCCTAACAGTCCATAAACATTGCCTTTTCAATGCCTTCCATGTACTCTAAACTTGCCAGCACTAATTTATTATAAATAAAATATTTATTGGAAAATGACACACTAGCTATGATTAATATTTAAATAATTAATAATTTTGCTTGGCTTCTTAGTATTTAAAAGAACTTTTGGGTGGTAGATGGTTCAAGACTTTTTTTGAGAAAGAAATATTTTAGTATCAATGTAACTTTTTCAAGTCTTAATGACATTTTAAACCTTTAAAAGTAGGGGGGAAAGGGGATATCTGTAATACTTTCAACAATAAAGATAATTTTTAAAAGTTAGTATTAGAGGACAGAATTTCAGAATGTGTCAGTGACCCACTATTGCAATATTTTATTTTATTAAACATAATCACAGTACTTATACACCAGATTTCCCCATGTGGAATGTCACAAAGTCTTTACAAATTTTAAGCAATGTGTAAACTTTATATTTTGCTACCCAGGGGACATCTGAAAGTTTCTTATTCACCTTTTCCTAGAAAAAGTCTTCTTCTCATCCACATAATTAACACTGGTCCAGGGCCTTTGTCCAGAGTGTCCTGAGACTCAGTGATTCCTGACTTATTTATGGTTTAGTTGTTCAATACTTCTTTGGATTACATGAACCAATTTAATTCTTCTCTTGCCTTAATGCGGTACTGTAAAATCTCTCCCTCTTTACCCCTCCCTCCCCCAGCTAATACATGCTACAACAAAGATTTACATGTTTAAGGTGATGTCTGTCAGTCAGCTAGGATGCTGAGCTGAGTAGGTCAAATGGGAAAAGTGAACGGTAGGAGTGAGCAGCCTTGGGAATGGCTCAGGACTCTTAAATATGTCTAGATAGGTTTGAGCTCATAGGTTCTTTCTTTTGTAAACACTCTATATAACAACCCAAAGTTTTAAAAAAGAATTCCTTTGGTTCTGCTTTTTTAAAAAAATCACTGTTTATCCTTTAAAGATTGAAAACATCACCAAGGAACTGACTTGTGGTAGGTCTGGAAAGCAAAATTTCTCACATGAGAGCCTCATTGTCTCTTTTTTATCATCTTCCTCTCTCGCCCCTTCCTCCTCCGTCACATTCTGGGTAGTTTTATGGCAAAGGTTTCATAAAGAGCAAGTCTACTTTTGAGAGTAAGTATGTGAAGGGTGATGGACAGTGGAGGTGAGAAGTCAGCCCTCTGAAAACAGGATAAGGCATTTGGTGCTGATTTTTTGAGTTTGGCAGCAGCCTCTTATTCTCTTTTTTTAAATTTCTCTTTATAGTTCAGATTATTACAGTTGTACCTCTTTTTTCCCCCATAGCTCCCCTCCTCCCAGTTCCCATCCCACCTTCTGTCCTCGCCCCCCCACCGTCCTCATCCATAGGTGTACGTACGATTATTGTCCATTCTCTTCACGCACCCCCAACACTCTTAACCCCTGAAAATTGTCAGTCCACTCCCTTTCTATGCCTCTGATTCTATTCTGTTCACCAGTTTATTCTGTTCATCAGATTTTTTATTCACTTGATTCTTAGATTCACTTGTTGATAGATATGTATTTGTTGTTCATAATTTTTACTTTCCTTTTTCTTCTTCCTCACTCTCAAAGGATACCTTTCAGCATTTCATATAATACTGGTTGGGTGGTGATGAACTCTTTTAGCTTTTTCTTGTCTGTGAAGCTCTTTGTCTGACCTTCAATTCTGAATGATAGCTTTGCTGGGTGAAGTAATTTTGGCTGTAGGTTCTTGCTATTCACCACTTTGAATATTTCTTGCCACTCCCTTCTGGCCTGCAAAGTTTCTGTTGAGAAATCAGCTGACAGTTGTATGGGTGCCCCTTTGTAGGTAACTAACTGCTTTTCTCTTGCTGCTTTTAAGATTCTCTCCTTGTCTTTTGCTCTTGGCATTTTAATTATGATGTGTCTTGGTGTGGTCCTCCTTCGGTTCCTTTTGTTTGGAGTTCTCTGTGCTTCCTGGACTTGGAAGTCTATTTCTTTCACCAGGTGGGGGAAGTTTTCTATCATTATTTCTTCAAATAGATTTTCAATATCTTGCTGTTTCTCTTCTTCTGGCACCCCTATAATTCTGATGTTGGTACACTTGAAGTTGTCCGAGAGACTCCTTAC
>PVJC01023008.1:7256-26868 GCA_004026665.1 Murina feae
CTGAGACATTGGGTCAATGGGAGCTGTGGGCAGCCTGAAAGCCTGAAAGCACCCCTCAGCCCATCACCCAGGCTGGCCACACCCCAATGGAGTGAGGGACACCACTGGGGGGCTTGGCCAGCCTGCAGACAGCCATCAGCCCCTCACCTAGGCTGGCCAGGTACCCCAGTAGGGACCCAAAACCTGAAGGGACTGTGGGCAGCCTGAAAGCCTGAAAGTGCCCCACAGACCCGCACCCATGCTGGCCACACCCCAATGGGGTGAGGGACACCACTGGGGGCCTTGGCCAGCCTGCAGACAGCCATCAGCCCCTCACCTAGGCTGGCCAGATACCCCAGTAGGGACCCAAAGCCTGAAGGGACTGTGGGCAGCCTGAAAGCCTGAAAGTGCCCCTCAGCTCATCACCCAGGCTGGCCACACCCCAGTGGGGTGAGGGACGCCACTGTGGGGCTTGGCCAGCCTGAAAACAGCCATCAGCCCCTCACCCAGGCTGGCCAGGTACCCCAGTAGGGGCTCAAAACCTGAAGGGACTGTGGGAAGCCTGAAAGCGCCCCTCAGCCTGTTACCCAGGCTGGCCACACCCCAATGGGGTGAGGATCCACACTGGGGGGCTTGGCTAGCCTGCAGACAGCCATCAGCCCCTCGCCCAGGCTGACCAGGCACACCAGCAGGTGGACATCCCCAGAGGGGTCCCGTACTGTGAGAGGGCACAGGCCGGGCTGACGGACCTCCCGAGTGCACAAATTTTTGTGCACTGGGCCCCTAGTAGGTTAATAATCCTAAAAACAATAGAGGTGGACTTCTTCCCACCTCCCAATCTACTATCATTCTCCTTCACCAAGGCGCCACCTGGATGGTTCTGAGACCAAAACCCTACCTCTCAGTGTCCCCTGACAAATTGCTGACTAAACCTCCATACTTTCTTCCAGCTTATCTGTCTCCTTTAAGAAAATAAAAATAACCCCTTCCCAACTTGCTTAAAAATAATTTTCAAAGATTAAAAATGGCATTTGTGTTTTTTAAAAAATAAACATTTTAAATGTTGGAAATCTCACTCTTCTTCTAGGCCTAGTTGAACCTCTGGGGTGTCTGCCTGCCTCACCCCAGGAGGCCAGCTGCCACTTGGTGCCCCTTGGAAATTTTCAGGAAGTAATTTCTTCCAACTTTCCCCTGCAGTCACAAATTCCACACACTGCTTGCATAAACACGCTGTCTTCATTATAGGCGCTGCTCTTCGGCTCTGGAAACCTGATCTCTTTTTGTCAACTAGACCACATGCTTCAGATTCCCTGCAAACAGGAGAGAAAACAAAATTCAAATTCTGGTAACATATGTGAGTTACATCTTAATAAAGCTGTTTTTAAAAACACTTGCATGTTGCGATTTGTTCTCTTGCTGTTTTGGGGAACCCAGAGACCCCAACATATGGACCAGCAAGTGCAACTTAGCCTGTTGGATGGTAAGAGTCATATGGCCCAGTTACCCCAGCAACCACCAGTCACACGTCAGTCATGTGAGTGAGGCCTTTGACAGTCAACAGACTGCAGTGCTGAGTGAACCCAACCCAAACCAGCAGAAGAATTCCCAGCTGAGCCTAGCCCAATTGCCAATCTACAGAGTCATGAGCTAAATAAGCGATTGTTTTAAGATACAACACACACTCAGGCAACACTTCACTAACTGCATCAAGTTTACACTTCACTAACTGCATCATATTTCCCCCCACTCCCAACCTTTCTTTTTCATTTAGCAGGGCACAAACCTCCTACTATTTTCTCTTGTGAACATCTATGAGATATGAATTTGGGTTTTTCCCTGCCTAAGAGTTTTTGAGGGACAAGTGACCACTTGAAATCCTACAGGACTGGGCTCTAGGAATATACAGTTTGCTCACTTGGTCCTTTTGCAGTGTTTTCCTTGCCCAACACTGGGCTCCAACCACTACTGGCCATTTCTCCTCTAAAATAGGAAAAAGGCACCGGGACCTACTTTTGGTTGATCTCCAAAGTCTAGCACAGTCCCTCACACAAAGTATGTGCTCAATAAATGACTGCATAAATGGATGAATGAATGAAAGGAAGGAAGGAGAGAAAGAACAAATTAGCACTCATTACCTATCTAGTTTTAATTTTAAATTAACATACAGTGCAATTGACTTTTTCTTATGTTCATTTCTGTGATTTTTAAAAAGATAAATTTTTATTGATTTTTTACATAGAGGAAGGGAGAGGGATAGAGTTAGAAACATCCACGAGAGAGAAACAACAATCAGCTGCTTCCTGCATGCCCCCCACTGGGGATCAAGCCTGCAATCAAGGTACATGCCCTGGACTGGAATTAAACCCAGGATCTTTCAGTCCATGGCCCGATGCTCTAGCCACTGAGCCAAACTGGTCAGGACATTCAATTCTGTGATTTTTAACACAAGTATAAATTCATGACACAGAACAACTCCAGCAACCTCCAAAATTGCAATCTATACTCACCCACCCTTATTACCTGGCAACCACTGACTTATTCTCTATCCCTATAAGTGCTGTCTTTTGGAGAATATAATATAAGTGGAATGAAACAGTATGTAACCTTTTAAGACTGGCTTCTTGCATGCAGCATGATGCCGTTGAGTTTCATGCAAATATTTTGGTATGTCAATAGTTTATTCCTTTTTATTTGGGTACTTAACTTTTTAATTGTTTTAATTATTATAGATTAACAGAAAGTTACAAAAAAGAAGTACCAAGAGGTACAAATTTCTCCAAATGGCAAAATCTTACATACTAGTAATTATTATTTAATATCAAAACTAGAAAATTGACATTGGCACTAATAACAGACCTTAGTTGGATTTCACCAGTTCTACATGTACTCGTTTGTGTGCATGTAGATGTATACAGTTCTATGCAATTTTATCACATGTACATGTCACCCCCACCAGAAAGAGATTCAGAATATTCCACCACTACAAAGATTTCTCTCATGCCACCTTGTTATAGTACTCCCCACCCCCTCACCAAACTAGCTCTATAATTTTGTCATTTTTGAGAATGTAATATAAATGGAATCATACAGTATACAACTTTTTGAGATTGGCTTTTTCACGCAGCATATTGCCCTTAAATCTATCCAAGATGTGTGCATTAAATGTGTTCCCTTTTTGTTGCACAGTAGCATTCCATGGTATGGATGTAGCACAGTTTAACCACTCAGCCATTGGAAGACATCTGAGTTACTTCCAGTTTTTGCCTCTCACACATAAGCTACTATGAACATTCATGTGCAAGGTTTGTTTTGTTGTTTTTTTTGCGTGAACATCATTTTCATTTCTCTAGTATAAATACCCAAGAGTGCAGTTTCTAGGTTGTATGGGAGTTGCATGTTTAGTTTTATAAGAAACTGTCAAACTTTTCTGGAGTGGCTGTATCATTTTACATTCCCACCATGTATGAGTGATCTGCTTTCGCACCATTCTTGTCAGCATTTGGTGGTGCCACTACTTTTTATTTTGGCCATCCTGATAGGTGTGTAGGATCTTTCATTGTGGTTGCAATCTGAATTTTTCTCTTTTTAAAATAGATTTTTATTG
Source organism: Murina feae (assembly GCA_004026665.1). Lineage (NCBI taxonomy): Eukaryota > Metazoa > Chordata > Mammalia > Chiroptera > Vespertilionidae > Murina > Murina feae. The sequence continues at coordinate 10,840 of PVJC01023008.1, forward strand.
ATTTCAGAGAGGAAGGGAGAGAGAGAGAATCATTGACCGGCTGCCTCCTGCATGCCCCCTACTGGGTATCTAGCCCACAACCTGGGCCTGTGCCCTGACCAGGAATGGAACCTCCTGGTTCATAGGTGGATGCTCAACCACTGAGCCACAATGGTGGGGAATCTGTCTTTTTCTAATGGCAAATGATGTTGAATGTCTTTCCATTTGTTGATTTGCTGCTGTCTGTACATCCTGTTTAGGTCTTTTGCTAATTGGATATATATATATTACAGTTGAGTTTGGACAGTTCTTTATACATTCTTGATGCAAGTCTGATACATGATTTGCAAATATTTTATCTCAGTATGCAATTTGTCTTTTTATTTTTAACTCTTGTGAAGCAAGTTAATTTTGGGCAGTTGTGCTTTTGGTGTTTTAAATCCCTAACCTCAAAGTCTCTGGATGATTCTTCATCTCTTAGTTCAAGACCCCTCCACATCTTATGAGTTGCCAAGCCTAACCTCAAGATGTCTCTCAAATTTGTCCTTTCTGTCCCACTGTCTCCACTGTAGTTGTATCTCTTATCACTCAGGTTACTGCAACTACCTCTTGACTGGTACTTCTGCCTCTGGAACTTGTTCCTCACCCAATCTCATAGCTGTGACCACATGCATCCCCTGCTTCCAAAAGACTTCACAAAACTTGAGCAGTTCCCAACTACTTATAAATGAAGTCCAACATAATAGTTAAGCATGAGTTATCCATACATTCCTATTTCCACATGGGCCTTTGTTTATGTTATTGCATCTGCTAAGGAAAACCTATAAGGGATCCTGGTGCTGAAGTTAGGGGTCTTTCCACCTGTGAGTATAGCCAGAGCTTTATGAATGAGTAGATGCACAGATAAACAAAATTCCACGTCCAAGTGTTCTAACAACACATGTTTACAGACAGGAAAGGTAGGTGCTGTACTCTCTGCTTCTCTGTCTCACTCTCCACTTACATTTGGAGGCAATTAAGAAAAACAACAGAAGTAATTTCCAGTTGATGATGAGCAATATTGAGTTTGGGAAACAATACAAATGCAAGCTTAAATAATGCCCATTGTTTTCCCCTCACATCTAACTTTTCCAGCAGTGGGTGGCAGCCTGAGAAAATTCTAAAGGCCAGCATGTCTGAGACCTGGGGAGACCAGAGGAGGTAAACTCAAATACTTAGAGGCCAAGAATGTACTGTATGTGAGTAAAACAGACTAGGGGCAAGATACATGGAGGCCCTTTGATCCTTTTTTTCTTTTTCCTACTTTGAATCATGACATAAGAAATAGTTCTTCCTTTTTCTTAGCTCTATTATGAAAGAAACCAAAACAGTGTGAGATGATAAATGGAAACTCACACTTGGCCTAGAATAAGACAGGGAGTGGTGGGTCTGTGGCAAACAGGAAGGTACATGCTCATAAAGGGGACAGCTGCTACTGAGTTCTAGCCATTCGGGATGGTGCAGGAATGTGGGCCAAGATCTTTCCACTTTCTAAGAGATGTCAGAAATTCACATTTTAATGTTGGGTTTCCACAGTGTTAAATGTGAATGATTGATTTAAATTTTCAAAGAATTTTGTATGGGACATCAGTATGTGAGGCCAAACAAAACAATTTTGGAGGCAAGATGTGGCTCATGGGCTCCCATTTCATAATCTTTGGGACAATTCTGATTTACATCTATGGCACCCCATTTCACTCTCAAATATCCAGGTTTGGACAATAAATTATATCATCACTCTACCTCTGATGTCTAAGTAGGAGAACTGAATTGGGACGCAGGAGGCCAGGGTTCTACTGTTCATCAACTGACTGGCCCATCTGTTCATTTATTCAATAAACATTTATGGAGTGTTAATTCTTTGCCAGGTACTAGGTGCTGGTGAACACTCTCTTTGATCTTTTTTAATTAATAGACTTTATTTTTAGAGTAGTTTTAGGTTTACAGAAAATGTGGGCAGAAATTACAAAGAGCTCTTGTATCCCCTCTGCCTCCTTTCTCCCCTGGAAGGCAGTTTCCCCTATTATTAACATCTTGTATTAGTGTGGTACATTTGTTACAGTTGATGAATGAATACTGATATTATATTATAGTTATATTATTATTAAAGTGAAGTTCATAGTTTACATCAGGGTTCACTCTTGGTGTCATACAATTCTATGAATTTTGACAAGTGTATAACGTTATTTATCCACCATTACAGTATCATACAGAATAGTTTTACTGCCTTAAAAAACCTGTGCTCCATCTATTCATCTGTCCCTTTCTTTCCCCCAAATCCTGGCAATCACTGAACTTTTTACTGTCTTTATAATTCTGCATTTTCCAGAATGCTGTATTGTTGGCGTTTTTTCACACTGGCTTTCTTCACTTAGTAATACTCATTTAAGTTTCCTCCACATCTTTTTGTAGCTTGATAGCTCATTTCTTTGTAGCTCTGAAAAATACTCCATTATCTGGATGTAGCAGTTTGTGTATCACCTAATGAAGGACATCTTGGTTGCTACCAAATTTTGGCAATTATTAATCGAGCTCCTATAAACATTCATGTGTAGGTTTTTGTGTGGACATGAGTTTTCCACTTATTTGAGTTAAATGGCAAGGAGAACAACTGCTGGATCATATTTAAAACTATGTTTAGCTCTGTAAGAAACTGCCAAAGTGTCTTCCAAAGTGGCTGCACCCTTTTGCATTCCCACCAAAATGAATGAGAGTTCCTGTTGCTTCACATCCTTGCCAGCATTCGGTGGTGTCATTGTTTTGGTTTTAGCGATTCTAATAGGTGTATAGTGGTATAACATTGTTTTAATTTGCAATTCCTTAGTGACATAATAGTGAGCATATTTTCACACACTTATTTGCCATCTCTATATCTTCTCTGGTGAGGTCTCTGTTAAAGTTTTTAGTCCATTTAAAAAAATCTTTATTGTTCAGATTATTACAGATGTTCCTTTTTTTAAACCCCCATAGCTCCCCTCCACCTGGTCCCCCACTACCCAGTGCCCTTACCCCACCACCGTCTTCATCCATAGATGTAAGATTTTTGTCCAGTCTCTTCCCATACCCCTCATGTCCCCTCCCCCCTGAGAATTGTCAGTCCATTCCCTTTATATACCCTTACTTATATTCAATTCACCAGTTTATTCTGCTCATTAGATATTTCTATTGACTTGTTATATTCACTTGTTGATAGATATATATTTGTTGTCACTTTGTTGTTCATACTTTTTATTTTTACCTTTTTCTTCTTCTTCCTCTTCTTAAAGAATGCCCTTCAGCATTTCAAATAATCCTGGTTTGGTAGTGATGTATTCCTTTAGCTTTTTCTTGTCTGTGAAGCTCTTTATCTGACCATAAATTTTACCTGATAGCCTTGCTGGGTAGAGTAATCTTGGTTGTAGGTTCTTGCTATTCATCACTTTGAATATTTCTTGCCACTCCCTTCTGGCCTGCATGATTTCTGTTGAGAAATCAGCTGACAGTCGTATGGGTACTCCCTTGTAGATAACTGTTTTTCTCTTGCTGCTTTTAAGATTCTCTCTTTGTCTTTTGCCTTTGGCATTTTAATTATGATGTGTCTTGGTGTGTTCCTCCTTGGATTCCTTTTGTTTGGGGTCCTCTGTGCTTCCTGGACTTGTAAGTCTATTTCTTTCACCAGGTAGGGGAAGTTTTCTGTCATTATTTCTTCAAATAGGTTTTCAATATCTTGCTCTCTCTCTTCTTCTGGTACCCCTATAATTCTGATGTTGGTATGCTTAAAGTTGTCCCAGATGCTCCTTACACTATCTTCACACTTCTGTATTCTGTTTTCTCTTCCAATTGGGTGCTCTTTGCTTTTTCATGTTTCAAATCTTTGACTTAATTATTGCAAACCTCTAGTCTGCTGTTGGATCTCTGTATAATATTACTAAGTTTATCGGGGGATTCTAGAAAATTCTTGAAAAACCTTAAAAGCGTAGTTCTGAACTCTATATCCAGTAGTTTGCTTTCCTCCATTTCTGTCACTTGTGATCTGTTTCTTTGCCTCCACATTTTGGCTGCTTCCCTGCATTGATAGAGTGGCTTTCTGTGCTAGGTGTCCTATAGGGCCCAATGATTCAGCTTCCCCAATCACCTGGGGTGGACACTCTTGTTGTACACCTTTGAAGGCTGGTGCAAAGTCTTGTTGTAGTTATCACTGGGAGGTATCACTGGGAGGAAATGACCTGAAGACCTTTCTCCTCATTGTTTGGGGTTTGGAACTTTTGGAGTTCTGTCTCAGCTGCAGTCTGTTAGGTTAGGCTGCAGGCAGGCAGGTGCACAGCTTGGGTGGGGTTGTAAGTTGGGTAGGGTGGGGTCTCAGAATCGCTGGGTGGAGCAACCCACCATGGCTGCCCTCCACCCACTCTGCGGTTTCTCCTGGCTTTGGCGTCTGCATGCCCCTGAGTCCCTGTGTCAGTGATCGCTGCGAACAGCTCTGCTAGAATGCCACTGGTCTTCCGCCCTGTTGCCTGACAGCCCGTATCACATTCAGTGCGACCCCGGAGTTTATAATCTCCTTCCAAGCTGCGGACCCAGGAGCTGCCACCGCCACCCTTTCACCGGTGCCGGCTCCGTTTCGCATGTCTGTACCTCTCAGTTTTGGCACCAGGAACTTCTACTCAGTCTCAATGCACTCCTTCTCTTGCCTTCTAGTTGTAAAGCTTCCCCTCCCTTGGTTCTGGAGGATGGCCATTTATCTTTATAGCTGTATTTTTATAATGTAGTTGTGGAGGCTGCACATTTAGGTATATACCTCATGCCGCCATCTTGGTTCCTTTTGGTCCATTTTTAAACAAAGTTGTCTGTTTTCTTGTTGGTGAGTTTTAACAGTACTTTGTATATTTTGGACACCAGTCTTTTATTGGATACTAGAGGCCCAGCGCACAAAAATTTGTGCACTCAGGGGGGTCCCTTAGCCCGGCCTGTGCCCTCTCGCAGTCTGGGACCCCTTGGGGGATGTCCACCTGCTAGCTTAGGCCCCTTCTCCAGGGGATTGGGCCTAAGCTGGCAGTCAGACACCCCTCTGGCAGCCCGGGAGCCCTCAGGGGATATCCACTTGCAAGTGGGGAGCAGACCTAAGCTGCAGTCAGACATCCTTAGTGCTGCTGAGGAGGCAGGAGAGGCTCCCACTACCACTACTATACTGACAGCCATCAGCCTGGCTTGTGGCTGAGCAGATCTCCCCCTGTGGGAGCACACTGACCACCAGGGGGAAGCTCTTGCATTGAGCATCTGCCCCCTAGTGGTCAGTGTGTGTCATAGTGATCAGTCATTCCCAGTTGTTCTGGTGTTAGGGTCAATTTGCATATAACACTTTTATTATATGTGTTTTGCAAATACTTCTCTCAGTCTGTGGCTTGTCTTTTTATTCCTGTAATCTTTGTTTTTTGTTTTTGATGCAGAGCAGCATTTTTCAATAGAGCTTTCTTTGATGATAGAAATGTTTTATATCTATGTTGCCCAATATGTTAGCCACGAGTTACATGTGACAACTGAGAACTTGAAATGTTCAACCAAGAAACTGAATTCTAAATTTTATTTAATGTCAATTGACTTAAATTTAAATGGCCACATGTGACTAGTGGTGACCATATTAGACACCACATATACAGAACAGTTCCCTTGGGCTTTTTTTCTTCATTATATTGATTAGGGGGTCACCCTCATTTTCTCCTTCATTTACAACTTCCTTTTCAATCCATTGGCAACTCTTGAGAATTCTATCTCCACAATATATTCCAAATCCACCCACTTCCCACCACCCTTCACTGCTATAACCTTATTCCAAACCACTATCACTTCTTACACAACTATCCTAAGTATTTTGTTAAAACTTAGGTTAGACCACATCACTTCTATGCTCAAAATCCTCTGTGGCTTCCAATCACACCTACAATAAAATCCAAATTATTTAGGTACCAAGCCCTGCAGGGTCGGTCTCCTGTCTCCTTATCACAATCCACTTTACTCTATTCTAGTCACATTGGGCATCTTTGTGTTGCTGTAACACATGAATCATTTTTCCTTTTTAGGGCTTCCCCCTACTTTGCACTTGCTATTCCTTTCGAATGCTCTGTTCCTGGATATTTCCATTTCTTCTTTTTTTTAAAAAGAGAGATTGGCTGCCTGCTGCACTCCCCTTACTGGAGATCTAGCTGTAATCTGGGTATGTGTCCTGACCAGGAATTGAACTGGCAGCCTTTTGGTGCATGGGAAAATGCTCAACCAACTAAGCCACAATGGCCAGGGCTGGGTATTCCCATTTCTTACTCTTCTCATGAGGTCTCCATTCAATAGTCACCTCTGAGAGGCCTATGACCACCAAATCTAAGCGACCACTCACTCTTTCTGTGACATAATCTTATTTTATTTTCTTCAGTGCACTTAGCACACTGAAATCATCTTGTATGCTTATTTGCTTGTTGTCTGTCTCCCATCAGGGGCCTTGTCCATCTTGTTCATCACTCTAGTGTTAGCACCCTCAACAGTGTCTGGCCATAATAGGAACTAAATAAATATTCATTGAAGGAATGAACATCTGTAGAGTCACAGGGCAGCTGATAAAGCACTTTTTCATTCAGTCCACAGAGGCTTAAAGCTTGGTCATTGCTCTTAAAGCCCTTATAAATGAGGCTGAGGTGAGCTAACGTATGCTTACAAAAGGAGCATCCATGCCACCAGGCTAAGTGGCAAATGACTTTTGAAAACAGTCAGTGTCATAGCAGTTTGGAGGAATGCTGGAGGTGACCTCAGAACACTTGGAAGCTGAGTGGCACCATAGAGGGGCAGAGAATTGAATTTAGAACCGCTGAAAAGTATTCTCAAAGCTTCTATCACATGAGTACCTCTTTCGGAAATGTCATATCCACTTAACATCTGTATTAATAGTAATGCTATTTTTCTTTATATTATCTCACTTTAAAGTTTTTAATACTTATTTGGTCTCATATATCCTAAATCATCATCATCATCATCATCATCATCATCATCATCATCATCAGACTTGATGTGCATTTTAAAACATACATTAAAATGAAAAATGTTTGTGTCACCTCAAATTATCTCTTATACAGAGAAGTACATGAGGCACATTTTGGGAAAAATAATTGTGCCCAGGCTCTGCTTCCATCAGCTTACAGCCGCTAGTATCTGAGACTCTTCGATGGTGCATACACCTCCAACTATCTCCCATCATCTGGCTTCCTCAACCCAATCTTGTTCCCATCTCTGTTCATTCAGTTCACAAGCCTTTACTCCTGATGTCTACAATGGGCTAAGCCTGTGCTGGGTTCTGGGCTCACAGAGGAGAACAAGACATAGTTCTGCCTTCAAGGAGCTTTTAGTCAAGCAAAAAAGGTGTATATGGAGACAAAAACACCATAGCCCATAGTAACAAGGCAATAAAATACCAGTTCATACAGAATGCCAAGGACATACAAAGAGAGGGTGAGGAAGGCTTTATAGAGGAGGTGGTATCTTGAAGAGCAAAGCAATAGAGAATATTCCAGGCAATAGGAACAGAGAAGGATGTACAAAGACAATTGCAGACTTGTTTTGGCCAGAGCACAGGATGCAGGTGGGGGTGGGGGCAGTGCAAAAAGGCTGGAGAGGTGGCTAGAGGTCACAGGATTTTTTTGCTAATCCTCACCTGAGGATATTTTTCCACTGATATTCAGAGATTGTGGGAAGAAGGAAGGGAGGGAGGGAGGGAGGGAGAGAGAAAAAGAAAGGGAGAGAGAGAGAAACATTGATGTGAGAGAGACACAGGTTGCATCCCGCACAGCCTGACCTGGGCTAGGAAAGAAACCTGCAACCCAGTTACCTGCCCGTGACCAGAAATTGAACCCATGACCCTTCAGTGTGCAGGCTGATGGTCTACCACTGAACTACATCAGCCAGGGCTGGATGTTAAGATGGAGAAGACGTCTAGTGTGGTTAGAGCTAGAGTAAGTTTCACAGCTGTTACCCCATTACAGCTAGGCTTGAGGGTCTCATGCTCTACCTGGGAATGAAAGGCAGAATAAAAGATTTCTATGAGGCATGTGCTAATATGGATGGCTGATTTAATTTTAGCTCTTAATTGTCAACTGTCATCAGAAAGCTTTTTAATGACAATCCTATCTAATAAAGAGGGAATATACTAATCGATCCTAACACCATTGAAAAGATGGCAGCACCCACAGCCAATAAGGAGGGAATATGCTAATTGATTACCACACCCTCAAAGATGGCAGTGCCCACAGCTACAAGTTGGTTGGCAGGGGAAAGCAGTTGTGGGCAATCAGGCCAGCAGGGGAGGACAGTTGGGGGGGCAACCAGGCTAGCAGGGGAGGGCAGTTGGGGTTGACTAGGCCTGCAGGGGAGGGTTGTTAGGGATGACCAGGATGGCAGGAGAGGGCAGTTAGGGGCAACCAGGCCAGCAGGGGAGGGCAGTTAGGGGCAACCAGGCCTACAGGGAAGGGCAGTTGAGGGGGAACAGGCCAGCAGGGGAGGGTAATTGGGGGTGACCGGGCCAGCAGGGGAGGGCAGTTGGGGGTGATCAGGTCAGCAGGGGAGCAGTTGGGCATCGATCATACTGGCAGGAAAGTGGTTAGGGGATGATTAGGCTGACAGGCAGAAGTGGTTAGGGGCAATCAGGCAGGTTGGCAGGCGAGCAGTTGGGAGCCAGCAGTCCCGGATTGTGAGAGGGATGTCCGACAACTGGTTTAGGCCTGATCCCGGTAGTGGACATCCCCTAAGGGGTCCCAGATTGGAGAGGGTGCAGGCTGGGCTGAGGGACACCTCCCCATCTGCCCCATACATGAATTTCGCACACCAGGCCTCTAGTTAAGTATAATCACCAATTACCACTTGTCTGCCTCTGATCTGAATTAGAATGCAAGGTTGTGGATTAATCCCACCAGGCTTCTGCCATTTACAAGATATGCAGCAAGGGATTACTGCAACCTCAAAGCAATTTCTAAAATTGCCTGTGATTCACTTTTTCTCCCCTCCTGTGCCTAACTCTGCTAGATTCATGTGGAGGGATAGGCACAAATAACTGAGGTGACATCACAGAAGTGGGCTATTTGCCTGCCAGCCAGCCAGCCTGTAGAGTGGTTTATCTGCTGAGCAATGCCTCCCAGGCATTTTGGAGTTACAGCTCCAGGTTCTTTGGTCCATGTGCTTTATTCACATTTCTTTTTCAGACAAAAATTCTGGGCTGGGAAATCCAGGATAATGGGAATAGCAGTGGCAGGAAGAATAATACAGCCTTACATCTGTATAATGCTTTAGAGTTGTGAAAGCTATTTGTTACATTTTGCTCCACCCAAACACCAGTGGGAAATGGAAGCTGGTATTTTAGGCCTGTACTGGAGACAAACTCTTGTTCTCTTGTGCAAAGGAGCTAAATGCTACCATTCCCTATTCACCTCAAGGCACATCATGATTAGGCCTTGGATGCCACCAGAGGATCAGAGAGACTCCTTTCAGCTTCTAGGTGCTTCCTGGAAGATAAATTCTCAGGACAATTGCCTGGAAGGCATAATCTATTCACCATGCCATCCCGATTGAGCCAGCAAGGACTGACAGTCTTAGTACTGCCAACTCCTTCTGCACATTCTGGTGTACAGTTCCACTGGTCCTAAAGACCTTTACTGGAACCAAAGTCATGCCTACTAACTGTGGAGCCATAAAGGTAGGGTGTGTCATGAACATCTGGAAGTGCCAGCAGCTGCCAGAGTAGCTCAAGGGCCTGTGAAAGAAAAAAACTGCAATTTGAGTCACATCAGCCATCACTGCAGATCCTGAAGTGAAGGGTCAGTGAACCCAGTCGTGAACAGCTGAGGAGTGGGTGGAGTGATTCTTTCCTTTGAGGGTCATAAAAATAGTTCTGCAGTGGTCTCACGTTTGCTCTGTGATCTTCTAGCACCTGGTTCCAGCATAGCTTGGAGTCCCCTGTGCTTCAAGTCAGCATGAGGTCTCCTGGCCTTGCTCGCTCCCTGATCCACCCTAGCATCATTAGCATCATAGCTGTCAGGCCAGAAACTAAAGGGGTGGTGTACTCTTGCTTGACCCTTGGTTTTAGATTAGGGGTGTGTGTGTGTGTGTGTGTGTGTGTGTGTGTATATGTAGGGGCTGGTAGGGGACAATAATAGAAGCAGTGAGCCACAGATACTCAACTACCTTTTGAGAGTGGCAAGTGCTCCTGCTTTTGTTGCTGCCATAGCTGCCACCACCACCAGTGCAAGACCATAGGTGCTGGTCAGTGCCACAAAAACATCATCTTTGTAAACCAAAATGTTGCACTCAGGCAATTCTGTCTGTTGGAAATTTTGGTATAGAAGTGACCCTTTCAAGAGCTGACTATGTAAGCTATATGTGGAAAGTGACTGGCAGAACAGATCATCCCTCCAAAGGACAGAGGCCTCCAAGAACTTGTTTTCCAGCTCATAGGGAGATATGTGTGCCTATGAAAATAGATTAAGGATCACCATCTCAGCCTGTTTTAGAGATGTGAATAAAAATCTTGGCTTGGGACTGCCTCCTCTCTGGTTGACTGATTTTTCAATTGATTTGTATTTATTAGCTAATGAAATTAAAGTTGTAAAAATGATAACAGAAACACAATAAATCTCTCCCACAACTGGTTTTTCTATGTCACTATGGTGCATTCCTCAGTTTGATTATTTCAAAGTCTATTATTTTGTTCTCAATTATTCTATTTTTCTGGCACGGGAGAAAATAAATTTGTTTTATTTTCTCTTATTCATGCACTCAATTATGCTCTTCGGGCACATTTAATCACTTTGATGTTTTCATTTTATGACCTGTCTCTAGGCACTTCAGCTACATTGCTGCCAACGGGCAAGCAGGACTAATTTGCATGTCACAATAGACTTGAAATTCTAACTCAATTTAGAAATCTTTATGAAATCTCCCTCCAAAATGTGCTTGAAACTGCAAAGAGGCAGAAGGATTTTGAAAGCCAGGAGTCTATAATGATGCTTCCCCTTCCCAAAACACTTGAGAGCTCTTTGGTGGCCTGACTGTGGATTGGGGATGTCCCTGTCCCTGTACAGCAGAGGAGTCCACGGAATGGGATGCCTGCAGAGTTTGCTCTGGAACTTTGTGGTAAGAATCTTGCAAGCACTGCCCCTTGGCAGCGAGTCCAGGGAGGCTGGGCCTGCTTACTCTGGCATAAAATGCCCCTCAGCACTGCTGTATTTGGGCGGCTGTGCTAAAGACAGCACCTGAGTCTCAGTTGGTTAGGAGCCTATGGATAAACTGAGAGAACTGTCAACAATTAGGCATTCCAGAACCCAGAATGGTTTATCTTATTTTCTCTAATAGGTTCCCATCTCCTTTTTGCCTCTTGATTATTTTGGGGCTAAAGGTTGGAGGGGAATTCGTGATATAATTGCTTTAGGCATGTACTTTGGACAAACAGGGGGGAAAAAGCTCAAACACATTAGAAGCCTCCAACTGTTCTTCAAAAGTTCTTGTTTTGTTGTATGCAACAAGCAGCAGCTCCATCAAGCAGAAGAAAAAAATACATATTTCCTCTTCCAAACTTGGGGTATGATCTTTAGTTTCGTGTATGGAATCCTAACTCCCTCACTTACTTTCTGTGTGACTTTGCACAAGCTAATCAACCTTCCCAAGCCTCAGTTCTCTCATCTGTTAAATGGGGATAATAACATTATCTACCTCAGAGACAGATTTGCTTCCCAAATTCTGATACTGTAAAAAATTTCAGCAGCCGGGCCCATGTAGCTCAGTGGATTGAGCACTGTCCCAAGAGGTTGCTGGTTCAATTCTGGTCAGGGTATATGTCTGGGTTGTGGGCTCCATCCCCAGTAGGGGGAGTGCAGGAAGCATCCAATCGATGTTTCTCTATCATCAATGTTTCTATCTTCTCTCCTTTGCTCTTGCTCTCAAAAATCAATGAAAACATATTTTTGAAAAATTTCAGCATATTTATATACAACTCCTTTTAAACTTAACCTCATCTTACAATGATATATGTGAAATCAGAATTTGATGAGATAGTTATAGTTCTAATTCACATTAAAGCATATACATTAAGCACACCAAATTTATTCCTGCCTTGGGATCTTTGATTCTGCTTTTCCCTTCATCTAGAATAATCTTCACCTCAATACTCTATTCCCAAATGTCACTTTATCAGAAAGGCCTTTGCTGATCACCTCATCTAAAAGGACCCCTTCTGAATTTATCAGTAACCAACATTAAATATTTATTTATTTGTTTATTGTCTATCTTCCCCACTAGAACATAAGCTCCACTATGGGCAAGGCCTCTACCTGTCCTATTTACATTTCTATCACCAGAGGCTAGAATGGGGCCTGGCATATATTAACACCAAATACATATTTGTTGAATGAATGAAACATTAAAATAAAAAAGTTGGCCTAACAGTAACCAGGCTCCTCTTGCATCTCACCAGAGTGGTGTCAGAGAAGGCAGAGTGGAAAGCCAAAAGTTTCATCCCTACTTAATGGCAAGGAGGCCCACCCCCCACTGTGCCATTAGAGGTCACATGGGGAGCAGTAACAAGGTGTCATTCCCATTCCTGGCTAGGTTGGTATCAGTGAAAGTCTTGTGGGGATCCTGAATTTCTACTCCTGCCAGCAGTAATGAGATCCCTGCCTCCCCCCACCAAGCTGTCAATGGCAGCTCAGTGGGGAATCTAGACTTTTATCTCCACCTAGAGGTAATGGGGTGATGCCCAGTCCCCTGCCTGTGCAGTGTCAGAGGAAGCATGCTGAGACATAAGATTTAAATAAGATGCAGGGCCCTGGCCCATTTGCTCAGTAGTTAGAGTGTTATCCTGTGGACCAAAGGTTCGATTCCCAGTCAAGAGCACATACCTTGGTTGCCTTGGTAGGGGCACATGTGGGAGGCAACCAATCCATGCATCTCTTTCTCACGTCACATTGATGTTTCTCTCTCTCTCTCTCTCTCTCTCTCTCTCTCTCTCTCTCTCTCTCTCTCTCTGTCTCTCTCTCTCTCTCTCTCTCCCCTCCTTCCTCCTTCTCACTCTCTCTAGAAAGCAAGGAAAAAAAATATCCTCAGGTGAGGATTAAAAAAATAAATAAATAAGATGCAGGGTTTTATAAAAGTATTTAAAACATTCAGGATATGATCACTCATACCAAGAACAGGAAACCCTCAACTTGAATGAGAAACATACAATCAACAGATGCCAACATAGAGATGACATAGATGTTGAAAATATCTGACAAGAAGTTTAAAGCAACCATCATAAATGTACTTTAGTGAGCAAGTACCTCAAACAAATGAAAAAGTAAAAGTCTTAGCAAAGAAATGGAAGAAATAAAGAAAAAACTAAATGGAAATTTTAGAACTGAAAAATATGATGAGTAAAGTAAAACTTAACAGATGGGCTCAACAGCATTATGAAGGGGCAGAAAAAGAATGAATAAACTAGAATATAATAAATCTTAAAGTCAGGTGTAGCTATACTAGTTCATTTGTTAGTATATAAAAATACAGTTTTTGTATGTTGTGCTTATATCCTGTGACCTTGCTGAAGTAATTAATTTGTTCTAGGTTTTTCTTACAGATCTCTTGGGATTTTCTACATAGATCATCATTCAACTGCAAATAGAGACAGATTTATTTCTTCTTTTCTAATCTGTATGCTTTTTGTTTCCTTTTCTTGCCTTACTGTGCTTAGACTTACACTATTTTGTTGAATAAAAGTGGTGAGAGCAGATATCTTTGCCTTATTCCAGAACTTAGAGGGAAACATTCAGTCTTTCACTATTATGATGATAGTTGTAGATTTTTGTAGATTCTCCTTACCAACTTGAGATAATACCCCTCTATAGTCCTAGTTTTGTGAGCATTTTTGTCATGAATGCGTGTTGATTTTGTTAATTGCTGTTTTGGTATCACTTGCTACTAATACTGACAAATGTGAAATTTTTCTTCTTTAGCCTTTTTAAAAAAAATTTTGTTTTATTGCTTAAAGTATTATAAAGAGTGTTAGATAAGTCTCATTTTTTCCCTTGACCATCCCCCCTCCTCCCCTACACTCCAGTGTCTTGTGTCCATTGATTGTGCTTATATGCATGCATACAAGTCCTTCAGTTGATCTCTTAACTCCCCCCTAACCCTCTCCAGCCTTCCAGCTGTAGGATGACAGTCTGTTTGATGCTGTTCTGCCTCTGTATCTATTTATGTTCATTAATTTATAATGGCCTTTATTATCTAAAAATAAGTGAGATCATGTGGTATTTTTATCTCATTGACTGGCTTATTTCACTTAGCATAATGCTCTCCAGTTCCATCCATGCTGCTGCAAATGGTAAGAATTCCTTCTTTTTACCACAGCATAGTATTCCATTATATAGATGTACCACTGTTTTCTAATCCATTAATCTGCTGATGGACACTTAGACTGTTTCCAAATCTTAGCTATAGTAAATTGTGCTGTTATGAACATAGGGATGCATATATCCTTTCTGATTGGTGTTTCTGGTTTCTTGGGATATATTCCCAGAAGTGGGATCACAGGGTCAAATGGGAGTTCCATTTTTAATTTTTTGAGGAAACTCCATACTGTCCTCCATAGTGGCTGCACCAGTCTGCATTCTCACCAGCAGTGCAGGAGAGTTCCTTTTTCTCCACATCCTCTCCAGCACTTGTTGTTTGTTGATTTGTTGATGACAGCCATTCTTACAGGTGTGAAAAGATACCTCATTGTTGTTTTCATTTGCATCTCTCAGATGAGTAGTGACTTTGAGCATGTTTTCATATGTCTCTTGGCTTTCTGAATGTCCTCTTTTGAAAGTGTCTATTTAGGTCCATGCCCCATTTTTTTATTGGATTGTTTATCTTCCTTTTGTTAAGTTGTATGAGCTCCCTATAAATGTTGGAGATTAGACCCTTATCAGAGATAACATTGGCAAATATGTTCTCCCATGCAGTGGGCTTTCTTGTTGTTTTGTTGATGGTTTCTTTTGCTGTGAAGAAGCTTTTATTTTGATGTAGTCCCATTTGTTTATCTTCTCTTTAGTTTCCAATGCCCTAGGAGCTATATTGGTGAAAAAATTGCTTTGGCATATGTCTGAGATTTTGTCGCCTTTAAATTCCTCTATTATTTTTATGGTTCCCCATCTTACACTTAAGTTCTTTATCCATTTTGAGTTTGTTTTTGTATATGGTGGTCTAGTTTCATTTTTTTGCATATATCTGTCCAATTTTCCCAACACCATTTATTGAAGAGACTGTCTTGACTCCATTGTATGTTCTTACCTCCTTTGTCAAATATTAATTGAGCATATTGGTTTGGGTTGATTTCTGGGTTCTCTATTCTATTCCATTGATCTATATGTCTGTTCTTGTGCTAGTACCAGGCAGTTTTGAGAACTGTGGCTTTGTAATATAGCTTGATATCTGGTATGGAGATCCCACCTACTTTGTTCTTTCTCAGGATCACTGCAGCTATTTGGGGTCTTTTTTTATTCCAGATGAATTTTTGGACAGTTTGTTCTAGGTCTGTGAAATACGCTGTTGGTATTTTAATAGGAAGTGCATTGAATTTATAGATTGCTTTGGGTAGTATGGACATTTTAATGTTAATGATTCTACCAATCCATGAACATGGTATGTTCTTCCATCTGTTTATATCTTCCTCTATCTCTTTTTTCAACATTCTGTAGTTTTCTGAGTAGAAGTCTTTTACCTCTTTAGTTAAGTTTATTCCTAGGTATCTTAATTTTTGTGGTGTGATGGTAAATGGGATTGCTTTTTTAGTTTCTCTTTTTATAAGTTCACTGTTGGTGTTCAGAAATGCCATAGATTTCTTAGCATTAATTTTGTATCCTGCTACATTGCTGAATTCATTTATTTAGTCTAATAGTTTTTTAATGGAGTCTTTAGGGTTTTTTATGTACAATATCATGTCGTCTGCAAATAAGGACAGTTTTACTTCTTCTTTTCTAATTTGGATGCCTT